>QBDW01005552.1:0-39554 GCA_003261595.1 Maconellicoccus hirsutus | reverse complement strand
CAGATTTGCGAGATATTTTTTAAATACGAGTGCAAGAAAAATTCAAAAAATGCGTAATTTTCTCAATATTTCAATTTCCAAAATGAAAAATTTATCACACTAGCCCTCTTTCCACTTTCCTTAGTTTCAGGCATTTTTGTACTTGTAAATTAGAAAGTTACAATAAGTGGTAACACTGTGAAATCACGTTAATTCAATTCGTCTTAGATTTTCTCGCTTAAAAAAATAGTAATAAAGTATTTTTTATTTTCTAAGCAATTTTTTGGGATTTTACCTCGCGATTCGACTCGTATGTGTTCCATCATTATTATCAAACTCAAAAACATCGCCGATTATCAAAAATACATATTAGGCGGTTCAATCTAAGAATCTCATAACGTCACCGAATTAATCAGACAGATCAGCAATAAAATTTATAATTTCATCTTCAACTCCCACCTCTTCTTTCCCCTCCTTTTCACGAACTAAACACGACATCGCGTGCTCTTCAAATTACTCCAACTACAGCATCGTAATTACCAACGATACCGCTAATTTTCGTATTTACTCATCGTGAAATCTCACACTCGCGATAAAATATGCAAAAAGGCTCCGAACTTAATCGCACGTAGGAGCTAATTCCAATACTTCCTTTTCATTCACTTCCTTCGCATTTCCCTTCTGGGAATGCTATCACCGATGTAAAAACCCCGCTGGAAAATTATTCGCCGAACGTACCTCTCAGTTAACCATTTTATGGCATCTCTACACCGGTACCTTTTTTCATATACCTCGTTCGTCGTGAATTCTGCGAATTTCTGCTCATTTTTTGCCATAACGACCAACACAATATAATCGAAACGATTAGTATGCAATAGGTAAAACGGTTAGTCGATTATTACGACGCGAACGTCCACCGTACATCGTTTAATATATTTTTATTTTTATTTCTCAAACACTCGTAGTACACTGGCTGCGTGCAAGTTTTCGAAAAACAGCTGCTTGTAAGGGATGTCGTGTCATCGATATAATTTGCTACCTCACCGGACGACCGGCGCGTTAAATTTTACGACGAGATGCCTCACCGTCGTAATAACGAGCGTACGCCGCGTACACATCATTATTAAGGGCGCGGCTACATGGACGCGTTTTACGCGCGTTAAACGCGCGTTTTCAAAACGCGACGTTTTTTGAAAAGCGTTTACATGTCCGCGTTTTTTTGCGTTTTTTTTGCGTTTCTTTTGCGTTTTTTTTGCGATAACTCCTCAGTTGTACTATGGAGGTGACACGAGCAGTTTGTGCAGTGCTCCTTCACAGGAGGCGACAAAACAAAGTTATTAAAAAACGAAAATTTTGGGTTCACCCCATTTTGAAAAACAGATTAACCTCAAGTTTATTCATTACGTTGTACCCTAAATTACGTGAATATGAACCGGAATTTATAAAATATTTTAGAATGAACTTAAAAACCTTC
This sequence comes from Maconellicoccus hirsutus, assembly GCA_003261595.1. NCBI lineage: Eukaryota > Metazoa > Arthropoda > Insecta > Hemiptera > Pseudococcidae > Maconellicoccus > Maconellicoccus hirsutus. Next base: position 38,101 of record QBDW01005552.1, on the reverse strand, counting down.
GATGAATTATTTCTCTTAATAAAAGACGAGTTGGCCCCTCAACCAAATGCAGTGAGGTACTGCATTTCGCCGGAAGAAAAATTCATCATTACCTTGAGGTAATTCTCCTTATTTCGATTTTTAATTCATAACAAAGTAGAGTTTTTTCCGAGTTATAATTTACTCTTTTTTTTTTAAATTCTCTTGACATAACGTAACTTACAACAAAATTATAACCTTTTTGTACAAATGAAGTATTTTAAATTGAAAGAACAATATTTTTGTTAGAACAAATTGTTATCTGTAGTTGTAGTTGTCGTTAAAGGAGTAGGTTGGGAACAATATAATGATGACATTCCATAATATAATGGTGATTGAGAAATCGATGATGAGGAATTGTAGGGATTTCCTGTAGGTGACAAAGCTGAAGACGACGGATAATATGTATTTGGCAACGGTGAACTTGAGGATGAGGAATTACTCGTATAATATGGATTCGGATTTGGCCCATTTTGTATAAATGTTTCAAACGAAGACGACTGAAAACTTGAAACCAAACTGTAAATGTCACTCTTTAATCGTAGCCTACGACTTTCAGGTACTTTTTTCATTTCAGCTACGAGACTCAAGCAAAAATGTTTGTCTGCGTCGTCACATTTTTTTTTTGTGGAGGTTGAAGACTTTTTTCTAAAATGTTTGCAAAATGTTCATCAGCAGGACTCAGTTTAGGTCGTTTAGGATTTTTGCGATTAGGTGTCTTAAAATTAGGAGATAAAGGAAGAACATCACCATCAATATCACTGGTTTCATCACTTTCTACTTCACGACCATCCTCCTGTACATTAGTATCACTCTCCATATTTATATCGAAACTGCTTTGAGTGGTATTTTTTTCAATTGATTTTTTTAAAAATGTTAATCTTTCGAAGTGGATATAATTGCTTTTTTTTGATGGTCTCGCAGATCCAGATTTGGGGTACTTCAATTTCTTCCACTCTCTAATAAAATTATCACGCAGATTTTTCCATTTTTTTTGAAGAGCTATATCTACAAATTGAAATTTAAAAAGAAAATGTTTATTTTAAAAATTAAATGATACTATAATATGTAAAATCTTAACAGATATCTTGCCACTGGATGTACTCTAGGAGAATTGCGGTATGGGTACCTAATCGCAAAATGTACTGCCGCCAAAGCGATACATCGCGTATGCCTAGCTCTTTGGAATAAATTACGGAGTGTGGTAATGCCGATGCCAACAACAGAAAAATGGGTCGAAATTGCTGTTGATTTTGAGAATAATGCAAAATTTCCGAACTGTTTGGGTTCATTGGACGGAAAACACATACGTCTTGTACAACCGTCGAATTCTGGTTCAGTTTGCTACAACTATAAGAACTACTTTTCTTTCGTACTTTTGGGATTGTGTGATTCCAATTATTGTTTTACGTGGATTGACGTTGGTTCGTACGGAAAAAATAGTGATTCGGGAATTTTCAAAGAGTCTACTCTGTACAAAAAATTAATGGAAAAAACGCTAAATGTTCCTAATCCGAGAATTATTCATAATACTCATAATATTAAATTACCGTATGTGATAGTAGCTGATGAAGCATTTGGAATGTCAGAAAATTTGATGAGACCATTTGGGGGAAAATCGTTGTCGCGAGAAAAAAAAATTTTCAATTATCGCTTGACCTTGGCGCGACGATATATCGAATGTACGTTCGGCATTATGTGCAATAAATGGCGTATATTACATCGAGCGCAGAATGTAGGGATGGATTTCGCAGTAAACATTGTAAAAGCGATTTGTATTCTTCACAATTTCGTTAGATCAAGAGAAGGAGGCAGTTCCAAGGATACGTCTCATACAACATCCTTAACAGGTATCACCTCGTCTACCAATGGACGAGCTATTCGAGTAGCGGACAATGTTCGTAATATGTTTATGGAATATTTTAGTAATGAAGGAGTTGTAGAATGGCAAGATCGGATGGTGTAGTTGTAAAAATGTCATAAATAATTAAAAATACTTTTGGTTGTCATAAATAATTTTGAAGATCTTACTTAGACTTTTTTTTTTTTCGATGGGAGCCTCCTCACCGCAGAATATAATTACAATTTCTTCCCATGCATTTCGTTTGGCGATTTTATTACTATACTCGTTAGACGTCATATCCCAAATCGTCCTTCTCTTCTCTATTTCATCAATGAAAGTGTCAATGTCAAATTCTATCTCGACTGCCTCCATGTTTAATTGTCAAGAAATTAGAACTACAGAAAAATTACTTGTTTTCTACAATTTTTTGATCTAGGAAAATAAAACAAGTACCAATAACATAGCCAACTATTGCTTGAAATTGTCTTCTTCGTAGAAATGCAATCTTTCCTATCTATACCTTCGGTGATCTGCTTCATGTAAGCAGATTGTAGAATATGTTCGCACCTGTACCATCAATTTCTCAAAAAACACCTTTTCACCAAAAACAATACCTAAAATATTGTTTCTTGCGTTCCGTCGGCGTTCAATGCGCGTTAGTAGCGAACGCGAAAAAACGCGCGTTAAACGCGTTGTCATGTAAACAGTCAGACGTAATCGCATAGAAATTGTAAACGCGCGTTTTCTCAACGCGCGTTTAACGCGCGTAAAACGCGTCCATGTAGCCGCGCCCTAAGTCATTCATCGTCATCGCTACACAACGCCTACAAAAAACTCTCCCGCTGCACCTTTGAAAAATTCCCACGAACCCAAAATCTCCACGATGACGTACTCCAGACGAAACCAAACGCAGAGAAAAAACCCACAGCATTACTTTCCCGGCAACATCGACCTTTGATACAACCTCATCGAGGGAACCTTTTAATCAGCGACAAAGCACAACGTTGAGCCCCGCGTAAAGAGACCAGAACACCATGTGCCATTAACGCGGACAAAAATTCAGTTAGCGAGTTAGGATTAAGAACAAAGAAAGAAAAATACCTCGCAATTACGAGCCGGATAAATACGGAAACGCGCTGCGCCCGACGACCGCGGTATACAAAAACTCCATCGCCGCTCTCGACCGTCCCAAATCATATCCACGGTCCTTTAACGAGTTACCTACGTAAACCTGACGATATGTGGCCCTTAGTACAGACACCGAACGCGATAGGTAAATACTTCGCTACCTCTTCGTCGACATAATTAACGCAAAAACGCGCCTACTTTTTTCAAGCGGGTTGTTCAAAAAATTCGCCAACAAGCGATACAACAAATTGAAAACTTCGTCGTCCTTTTGCTCAACGTGTATATTTTCACGAACCCAAAGCTCAACTCGCTTCGCCATTCGCTAAATGAAACTTCGTCAAAGCATTAATTTAGAATTTCGCCGGTAATATTCGCGCCACGATGTCGAACGGCGGCAGGAAAAAGCTCGGGGAGGCATTACCGGGGCCGAATTATTCGCGAAATTAAATCGCTAGTCGTGTTTTCCCTTTTACCAATACTCAATTTCTTTGTCAATTTCCTCACTGCCAAATTGACGCGTAAACCCGTAAACGTGAAGCTGTACTTATAGCTCGAAAATTTAATTTATGCTTATAGACGAGAAAATATTAAACGTTCGTATATGAATCGAGTGCTACCCGCGTAAATTATACACGAACTTGCCGATTTTTCTGCCTCTTTTTGCAATTTTTTTAAACGAGTTGTTCGCAAACGTCAAGTTACATCATTCAATTTTTTTCGCTCACGAAACGATACTAAATTTACTTCGCGATTTAATTTCCTGCCCTAGGCGAAATAAAAAATAGCCTGCCTAAAGTAAACGTAAATATCGATAAAAAGAGGGAGAAATGCAGCAGGGAGATGACGGGAATCATAATACATCGTAATTATAACTCGGACGCATTTTTCAGTTTAATTTATTTTATAATGAAAAAATAAATAAATGAATAAAAACAAATGGAGAACGTGATTTTTTTCACGTAAACACGATTTCAAAGAGTGGCAAAGCAAGGAAGAGAGTGACAAAATATTTACAAAGATGAAACTATTTGTATTTCTTTGTCTTTGAAAATCTGTTTTTTAGAATAAGTCAAATTTTATTTATTCGAATTTAAACATTTTAAACTGTCCTATTTCGAACTCATTTCGTCACTAACGTTTCTAATGATTTCAACTAAGATAAAAATACAACAATAACAACAGATTTATTAATTTTTGCCCCTTTTCCATCTTATGATGCCTAGTTTCATGTTCAAAAGATCATTGGGAGGGTGTGAAAAAAAAAGGGCTCTAAAAAACCATTATCACTGTATGTCACTCACCATTTCCTCACTACTTTTTTTTTGACTTTTCGACTCGAATTGACTCGAGTTGACTCGAACCGACTCGCAATTGACTCGAATTGACTCGAACCGACTCGAACTGACTCGAATTGGCTCGCACCGACTCGAATTGGCTCAAACTGACCCGAACCGACTCAAATCAACTCGAATTGACTCGAACTGACTCGAATTGACTCGAACCGACTCGAACCGACTCAAATTGACTCGAACTGACTCGAATTGACTCGAACCGACTCGATTGACTCGAACCGATCAAATGACTCGAACCAACTCGAATTGACTCGAACCGACTCGAATTGACTCGAACCGACTCGAACTGACTCGAACCGACTCGAATTGACTCGAACCGACTCGAATTGACTCGAACCGACTCGAATTGACTCGAACCGACTCGAATTGACTCGAACCGACTCGAACTGACTCGAACCTTGACTCGAACCGACTCGAATTGACTCGAACTGACTCGAATTGACTCGAACCGACTCGAACCGACTCGAATTGACTGGAACCGACTCGAATTGACTCAAACCGACTCGAATTGGCTCGAACCAACTCGAATTGACTCGAACCGACTCGAATTGACTCGAACCGACTCAAATTGACTCGAACCAACTCGAATTGACTCGAACCGACTCAAACTGACTCGAACCGACTCGAATTGACTCGAACCGACTCGAGTTGACTTGAACCGACTTGAATTGACTCGAACGGACTCGAACCTACTTGAATAACCGACTCTTCAAATTTAAATCAAAATTATTAAAAAAAATGAACCCCTTATCTCAACACCTTTGCTACAAACACTTTCACTTTTTTCAACGTTAATGGTAATTCGGTTACTTTGTGACGCGTTTCTCAAACTGGGTTCCGTTTTTCTAGAAAATACTCCCATATTTTTTGTTCTCTTTTCATTCATTCACGATGATTGGTTTGAGCAAAAAGCAAAAATTTTAGGATCACTGATTAAATACAAAACTTCCACATTACCAACAAGACCTACAACACTCACTACATACTTATTAAACATGCAACACACACCGGTTACAAAATCAAATCAAGCCTTCTCCCGAGTCCCAAAAAAACTCACCTTTTTTTTGCCTGCGTCTACAAATACAAAGTGACAAAACCCTTGAGCCCGTTTTTCGTGTTATAAAAGGCGGAAATGGTACTAGCAGCGTGTTGCTGGTGAACGAAAATACAACCCGTCTTCTCGGACCATCTGCTAAAGTGGAAATTAGAAACTATCCTGCGAAAGGGCTTTTTGGTCGTACGCGTTTTTTGCCTTATACTCTCGTATCCTCCTCCCTTTCTCTTGAGCGCTTACCGCTTAGCTCGAAATTCCTCGTATATAGCGCGCATTTCCAGCATGAGCTATATACACGCTCGATTGCTTAACTTTGTCTGCGGCCAAGGCGAACCCGGCAACGACGTCGGTGGTTTTTATTTTTCGCCTGTTCGTCCGATATATACGTATTACGTACACACGCACACGATGGCAATGTATCGAAAAAGCTCGCTGTATATAGATAAAATTCTCTCGTCCCGTCCGGGATCAAACGTTCGTTTATTAAAAGTTGTACTGTCGGACGTAAAAGTTATACGAGGATGAAGTATGGATATCCGACGTATCCGCGGATACACAACATACCGAGCTTTTCTCTCTATACCACTCTCATTATATTTTTATGAAACGATGAACGATGATTTATCTAGTATTTTGTAGCTTACGTTATACGAAAGATATTTCGTTGGAGCGGGGAGAGCGGAAAATGAGCAATGGGGGAGGGGATGTCAACGTAGCTACGACATAATGACCGAGTTGCGAAATAAAATATACGAATAAAATGATTTCACCTATGAATTTATATAAGCATGTGAACCAGAGCTTAATTTTAGTAAGAAAATTTGTTATATTGAGAAATTCGTAGAATAGTTCCCTTTACTCCTTTCAAGTATCTTCATGTTCCTTCATCTTCGATGCATTCAACAAAAACAAAAATGATTCAAAATTAATGCAGATAATTAATAACCTTCATTTTTCTCTTATTTTCCACAACTGATCCACCTTCTCAGCTCTTTACTTTTGTTCCTTCCATGCGCCTTACAGACCCGCAGTTTCAATTCCAATTAGCGTTGCACTCTCATCCTCAAAATAACTCTCTCTAGCCAAACTTCCAATCATATCTACGCATACGTAAGTTCTCTTTAATGAGAGCCTCCTCTTGACCTTGAAACGAGGAAAAACCAATATCATTAACGGCACGTTTACTACATATGCCTCGTAAAAAGCGTAAATCGCGTCGAAATTAAAATAACATATCGCATTTGGTATTTATTAAAAAAACACGCCATTTGCTGCGATTCCGCAAAGTAAAAAAACACTCGAAAGCAACCGATGAAAAATACCCGAAAAGAAAAACAGATCAACATGACGCTGCTACTCCCGTCAATTTTTTTTCCCACACGTAAATGCAAAATTTATTTGAAAAAGCTCTCGATATAAAGTAAACATACATCTTTTTATGTGTAAAAGATTGAAAAGCAAATCTTAACTCCGCGTCACGTTGCTTCCCCACACGACAATACTTTTTACTTAACTTTTATCAGAAAAAAAAACTTCTCGGCGTTATTTTCACGTTCGTATTTGTCGAATACGTATAAAACATAATCACAGGCGCCGATTTTTCTTCGACTCACCTCGAATATTTCTTCGTTTTCACGATTGAAAAATACGCGGAAATGGCATAAAAGTCCACGTTTTCGAGACGATTTTCGCGAAAGAAAAAAAACCCTCCGAGCTATGAGTACGATTCGAAATCCCTTCGTTGAATTCGTTTTCGCAAAATCGTTTCTCGTCGAAATGACGTTTATAAATTAACACCATAGACGTTTAATTAACGCTCGAGCTATTCTCAAAAAGTTTATACGATGAATGGACCCCCCTCCCTCCGCGTCACAATCTCGCGACGAGCAATTCAACAACGGTCTTCGACAAGCGAACGGGGTTTTTTCTGGTGTTTTAATTTATTAAAAAATGCTAATGCCGATTATCCGACGCGTATCCGACGACGGTGAAACGTACACTTTCGCGATGAATTTTTAATCGTCTCGTCGTGTTTTTGCCGGATTTGTAGTAATTTCTCACCTTTTTTTTCGGCTTCGTTTTGCAAAATACGCCGGAAAAGTATATCGTCGGATTGAACGACTGCTGCCGGGTGTCGTTTGTAAACGCCGTCGAGAGACGTTTCCAAGACGAAGAGATCGTCGAGGACTCCAGCAGAGATCGTCTTTGCGTTTTTTTTTTCAGCGTATTTCTAGCAAGTGACAGTGTTTTGTGCGTTCGGCCTGAAAATGTTCTTCGTCGAGATTTTAATATTTCAGTATTAACACGCACCCGTCCTCTTTCTACGTGAAATAAAAAACCTAATGCGATGCTCTCTCAAAAAAATTAAATCTCGTTCAAATCTGAGCCAGTCGCCTAAAGAGGTTTAATTGTGAATCATTTTTCCAAGGAAAAAGACAAAACCGAACCTATGACGTCATTCACCTATCCCAACAATCACAAAATTGATCACCTACAGACATACAAATCACCCCTATTCCACATCACTTTCCCTGCCTTGTCACGTCACCAATAACGAAATTTAATCAATTTCAAACGCGCACAACCGTTATCAGATAAAAACCTCGAAAAAATAACAGACTTTTCCCGGTAATTTTCCACTCAAAAAAATCCCAATTAAAGAAAAACAAATTATTAAACTTTGAAAAAATACCTCAAATCGCGACACCTCTGCGCCATCATTCACGTATCTTTTTGGCAGAAGTATTAATCTCTCCGTAAATTCTGCCGAATCGGCGATTTAGCTTATTTCGTATAAAAAAATCCGCAACGAAATTCACGAACGAAGCGATTCGTCGAGCTTACTTCAGTCAACTTTTTGCATTCGACGTTAGAAAAGACGAGGCACGAGTACAAATTAATTTCCAAGATAACATCAACTCCCTTATCACCTTTTTACTATAAACCGCCGCGTCCCGCTTCGCCTCCCGCCGCTACGCCGCATTGCACCGCAGCCTATTTACACAAAACCCCATCTAACGACCGCGAATTGTACACGATATCAATTTTTCTGACATTTCAAAGCGTGCTTTTGCGATCTCTCCATTTTTCCGCGTCTAATTTCCAGCCATTCGAATCGAAATACCGTATCAACGACAACTTCTTTCCGCCTCATTAAAAAATACGCGATAATTGGAAAAAGAGATTTTTCTTCGAACGCATCAACCGCTCCGTGCTCCGCGACCATCACCAGACGAAATTTCTCACCGTCAAACTTCTAATTTCAATTTTACTCGCGATCTCTTTCCAAGCTTTACCACTCGGTCAATTATCCGAGCAGAAACCCCGTCACTTCTCTCGACATCTCGCTGGAAGCTGAGTCGTCAAACGATAAAAACATTTTTCATTATAGCGACAAAAAAAATACCGCGGTTTCAAGTCTCTCGCGAAAAAATAACCAACGAAATGGCAAACGTTCGTTTTAAAAATTGCCTTCGTCGAATCGAGCCGGAATCTTGGATTCGTTGATTTTGTTAAAAATAATTTCGCCGAAAAAATACTTTTCAAATGTAAATTTCCCAACGCCGATTACACCTTTCCATCATTCCCCTCCCATCCCTCCAAACCTATTTTGGAATGTAAATTCGCGCCGTCGTTGCTATGCCAGATAAAAATAAAATAAATAAATAAAGCGAATAATATATAACATTTTCAAGGTGCAGAAAAAGCAATCCCTTTATAAGCGGAAACATCGCGAGGCGGTGTTGTTCACGTGGAAATGTTAATTGTCCTAGATGAAAGTCAAATTGAAAATTTTTTTATTTTCTCGTTTTGTTTGATTTTTTTTCCCCGTTTGTTCGCTCGTTTTGATAACGTTAAAAAATACAAAATCGAGCTAGGTCGTGTAAACGATACAAATTAAAAGAGTTGTATTTTTTAATTAATTTTTGTTTTTTCCCCAATTTCCCAATCTATAATCGCGTAGGATCAATGACATTTATAATCTCGAAAAGTGATCTTCGAATGAAAAAGGGGAAAAAAGATTTTATTTTTTTATAAAAGATAACGTTTTAAATGAAATTTCACTTGTCTGAAAAAAACTTGAAATATTAAATATACTAATCAGAGTTGCCAACTTGAAGGATTTATTTTTTCATTTTTCGAATTTGCAAGAATCCGCAAGAAAGTTTTTGGTAGTTCATGAAGGCTTTTTAAACAGTAAATTTCAATCAAATTACGACAATTTTTCTCCTCCAACGTTGCGTGCGTACATAATTAGAATAATTCTTCATTTTATTTTTATCGCGCTGAGAAACTAGTATAATTATGAATTAAAAGTACTTTTTAAGAAAAATCGCGAATTTCGAGAGAAAAAAATCCCATTTGACAATATCTTTAAAACAGCGAAGAAGTTGAAACATTAGGTTGGTTGAATTTTATTCCGAGTTGAAAATATGGTTAAATTTATCATCAGCCAAGAAACACAACCTGATTCATTAATCGATTCGTTTTCCTCATCCTTTCACTTCCTGCTTTCATGAACGCTATTTCTTTCCCGATTTATTGAAATTGAAAAAAATATTTAAAAAAATGAAAAACAGATATTTCATGACAAAAATTTATGAATTTTATAATTTTCGAGAAATTTTTCACCTATTACCTGCAAAATTGTTGAAAATGTTGCAAAAAAATCGACCAAAAGAAACATTATCATTCAAAACCAAAATGTTTGCATTTTTTAACATTTCTGTAGAAAGTTTTTTCACACAAATGAAATGGATTTTGATGACATCAAAATTCGTACTTTTTGGACCAAAAATATTTCCAATCTCCCCGTGTATTTTTTTGGATTTCGTAATTTTTTAGCTCATCGACCCTTCCTCTGATTCAAGTCTCACCAAGGGAAATTTCATTACGACGAATCCACGATAAAAACCAATTCCTTGGAACTTCGAAAACATTAGTGAAAAAGGTTCGTACACAATTTCGATCGGGAAATTTTGCATATTCGATGTTGACGCCAAAAATACGTTAGAATTGCGTGGCTTCCGAATACCTCTAATTTTTGACGTATTTCCGGTAATTGCAAGTCGAGAATTAGCATATTTTCTAAATAAAACGATCGAAATAGTTTCTGTTCGAATTTCGAGTAAGTTTAGTTATCAGTTCGACGTATTTACAACAAATTCACCAATTCTGTTAATTTATCAGCAACGCGAATTAAATTCCTCGCATAAAGCGGTTTGATTTCAAATAGGAGTATATGAAAAAAATTTCTAAAATTCGAAACATTTTCGTATTTTTGCAAAAAAAAAAAACAAAATTCGAATAAACGCGAAGTCACGTAAAACACAACCTTTCACGCGATTTCCCTCGTACTCGCAAAAAAAATCTACTTACTCCTTAATTTCAACTACGCGAAATTTATTCCATTTTCCCGAATACGCAACAAAACAATATTTCAATACTTTTCCAACCTGATTATCTCGAAATGAAATCTTTCCGCGACACGTCCATTCAAAAGAATCAAATTCCTTCACCTCGGTTACTCGTTCGGCCTCCCGAACGCCTAGAAATCAAACGTGAACGCGTTCCGTATCTCGAATTTCTATTATTTTTGGCCCGCATTCAAACGTATTCGTGCGATTCGCCGTCAATCTATACTTTACGAGCAGCTCGATACGTCTAAATTACGTCGAAATTCAAAAATATTACCTCGAGTCTTGGTTAATTTATACTCAACATGGTCGACCGTATTGGCATTTTATTAGACCGCATCCGCTTCACCGTGGAAAAAAAAATCCACCGCTTTAATTCCGGGCGTATTTTTCCATTAGGGTAAAATTTACCAACGAAACATTTTCAAATACATCGATCATATTTTAACAAGGCGCTAAATTTTCGCCGTCGCTTTTCCGCTTACCCTATTTCTATTACTTTTGAGCCTTTTTTTTGCCTCATTTTCACGTGATATACGACGCGCTACGCAGAGAGAGAAGCTAGCTGGCAAAACAGGCGACACCGTCCATCCGCCACGCAACCCTTTTAAAAATATTCCATAAGTACCTCTCTTTCTCTCGTATCACTTCACCACTACACACACACATATAGAAAAATTACCCGAAAAATGTCGTCGATATAAATTAATTCGTGCACGCGACTCCGCGTGATCAACGAACCGCCGAAAACGTATAATTACAGACGGGGCGCGATTCAGCTCGATAATTCGATTCGTATATCTTCCCAAACTACCACTCTCGATGTAATTTCAAAATACCTACATCAACACGTATTACCCCGTCATCGTGTAATTTTCTCCGACGATTAAAAGCCACGTAAAAAAGCTTCGCGTAATTAAAAGCCCCGCGCAAAAAATATACACGCTTGAAGGCGCAAATACCGCGCATTAAGAGATAAAACGAGAACTGCTTCCAAGTTCCAGTAGCAAATCTTAACCTGTATTTTATCTCGTTTCCGTAATACGACTATCTATACCACAAAAGAAACTCCACAAAGGATACGTAATATCTCCAGATATGCCAAGAATTTCACTTACTCCTTTTTCGTGAGCCCTTTCGAGCGGTTTCTTCCCCCCTCCCTTTCGCGCTACACACCGATGTACTCTCGCCTTAAAATTTCATCGTATTTTTCCTATTCGTTCGTCGAAATTGCCAATAATACTACGAATAAACGCCGACTCATATCGATATTATGTATTTAGAGGACCGAAATCATTCGAATGCAGCTAGATGTGTATTTTGGTCGAAAACCTATGCTTCCTCGTTGCGAACCACGCACGAAATATAGCCGGTCGTAAAATTTGTAAGAAAGAAAAAATATGACATTTTGACGTACATACGTAATAATCGTAAAAATGGAAAAGAAACCTCTCTTAAAATACGTTAATTATCCGGACACCCTTCGATATTTCGATTATTTTCGACAATACCATCGCACGTAAATATCAATTTTTCACTCGAAAAGGACCGAGTTAGATCATTTTAAAGTTACATATTTACAGCACCCCCCCCCTCGTTAAAAGTTGACGTAAAAAATAATTTCAAAATCACGAATATTCATGCATGAAACTGAAGCGTGTAATTTATTGATAAATTTAGCTGTATTACTCGTTATGAAAAATGTTTTCGAGTATGTTTACTTCCATTTTGGTGAATTTTGAACTTTAATACAATCTGATGCAAAATTTAGGACGTATCGAATAAAATTTCATTTTCAGTAGAATGGAAAAACAAAGAAGTTATTCCCTTCACTTTTCAGGAGAAATGATTTAAAAATTTTTAAATGTATACTATTTCTTTTAAAATGTTCCAAAAAAATCAAAAGTAAAATAAACCGCAGAAAACCGAATTATTTCAATAAACTAAACAATCCGTGCCAAATATCGTTTGAAAATTATGCAAAATTACAAAGCATCACTCGTATCATTTTTGTTTTCCATAATTCTACGCTTTCCCATTCTTTCAACATTTTATAACTATGAATATTTCACGGGCGTTTTCAACTTCTCTCTGCCCCTCGCCGAAATTTAATGCGTCACAGTAACTTAAACAATTTAAGCATTTTCCTAAGAAAAATACAATTTTCGTAGAGAAAAAAATTACACGAAATTTTCGTCAAAAAATCCACTCAATATGGCCCTTCAAACAAAAAATTTTCCACACAAGTAAAAAAATTCGAACAACTCGCATAAAACGTCACACTTTTTTCACTTTACATCGTAAAATTATAACAAATACCCAATTTTCTCACCTAATGTCGCTAAAATTTTCCAATTACATGTCAAACGATAAAAATATCGCACAATAGACCAATTATTTTATTTTCAATTTCAAAAAAAGTTGAAAAATCCGAATTAAAAAAGAAAAAAAAACAACGTTCGAATGAGCACGGTTCAACGCCTCGTTACACCAATTGCAGCAACAGATAGTCGAAAATGAAAAAAAAAAATCAAATAGCATTCACCATGTTTAAACCTTGTGGGATTTTGTTATCACCGAATGACCACACTTTTACGTTCGTGGAAAAATTTTCAAAAAATTTTATTTCTTCACGTCCGACGTAGAATTAGTAAAAAAGGGGGAATTTTTGGCGAATAAAAATTCTTCACGATACATCCACCTGTTCCTTAATTACGTCAAATACCTTAATTTACACAAATTGCATAAAAAACTACACAAACCATAGAACACAAGGAAGAAAAAAAAACAAATATCAAATACACGTAAAAAAATTACCTTATAAAATTCTCGATCTATTTCGAAATAATTTTACCAGTTGAAAAATTCGATGCGAACAACCGTCGAGAAAAATATTCCGAAAAAATCATACAAAACATACGTGATGTATTTCTACCATACTTTAATTTTTTTTACGAAATCGCAAAAAAATTTATCCAACTGAAATTATTACCACGTTTACGTAAGTTTTTCAAAATCGTTCTACCAACAACTGGCGGCGCGTTTAAAACGTCTAACGAATGTTAACGCTTGTCTCCGCGAGTAGAATTTTCGCTTAGTCGCCGAAAGGCGCGCGCGCGCCGACGTAGTAATAGTCACGTTCGTGATTGGTTTTAGCTTAATCCGACTTAATTCATTTTTAATATTTTCGTCACGAAATTTAAATGCGCAAGAATTAAACAAAAAAGCTCTCGAAATGTAAATAACCCGTCGAGGGTACGAGTACACGAGCCGCGCCACTCCACATCCACGCCGAAAAACGTTTAGTAAATAAAAAAAAATCTATTTCTGTTTTGGAAAAATAATCGTACGTAACGGTGCTTACACGCGTATTACCTAAATCGCCGTTAATATACTTTTTTTCACCTAGGTCGTAACGTAAAATCCCAGTTTTATAAAATAAATTAATTTGAAATGCTGGTTTATGCAGCAGGACACCCTTTTCCCGTGCATCATTCAGCCACCCGGAACATCGCTCGTATCTCAATTCCGAGCGCATTTCTCGTATTAACGCGTCCACCGACCGCGATAGATCACCGACGAGTGGTCTCGTTCCACGTCCAGCCTAATTCGTTAAAAGCTAATCACGGAATTCGAATACGCTTCATTACATCAACGGACAATGTAATTATCCTCATTCACCATGGTGGCACGAGTTTCCACAAAACCTTATTCCACTTTGGTGGCCTGTTGGTAGTATTGTTGAGCTACCTCTACTTTACAATCCCCTCCTATCACCTTGTGATTGATAACAAGATCAAATTATCCAGAGATCCTTATTGAGAAAACGGAATAGAATAGGCACCGCATGAGATAATTTTCATTTTGTTATATTTACGTAATAATTAATAAAGAAATAAATTTTCCGTATCAAGAATTGTCATGATAACCTCCCGAGAAGATATGAACATGCATCAAATCGAAAAACTTTGCAACGGGCCCGAGCCGAGAACGCAAAAAAGCCGCTTGCACTCCGTGGGCAACACCGATAAACGTCACCCCAACTGGTTTTTGATATTTTTCCTCAAAAATTAATCAATTAAAAATAAGTCGAATCGAATTGAAATCATAAGAAATAGAAAATAAAGAAAAAAATAAAAGTCTGAAGCATTAAAAAAAAACAATCGCTATCAACTCGACTTTCTCAAGTTGAACGCTGGTAACCAAATTTGAAAATATTACTATAAGCAATGTGGCCAACCCATTTTTTGTTATCGTTTGCAAAATTCATTTGAATATTTTTTTAAGAATTTCCTATAGCAAAAAATTTTTCATTTTGTTAGAACTTTTCAAAAAAATTTCGCGATTTTATTTTTTTTTTCATTTTTACCCAACTTTTTGAGAAAATTCACCATTTATTACACTTTATCACTACTTCCATTGCCTGTTATAGATACCCAAGTAATCAATGTTGCCAACCAAAAATATTACACGAGGACTTTCTATAAAATGAGTTAAATTATCGATGATACAATAACAAAACAAAAAAAAATACGAAAAAATTTGATAACACTTCTGATATAAACTTCATAAATCAATTTTCGTAGCTAATTCACCAACCCTAATATGGCCCTTCCAAATTTAAACTTTTTTCAAAACAAATTACCTCGTATTTTTTAAAACGTAAAAAAATAACTGGTTAAAAAATAATAACGAGAAAACAATTCGAGAGAAAATCATTCAAAATTGATAAGTTATCAATTTTCGTCGTAAAAAACAAGCAAGTTTTTCGATATTCATATTAACTTACACATACCTGTAAAACGATGAACACATCACATCCGCTGTAAATTATCGCTTTACAAAACGACAACATTTCTGTCAATTCACGATTATTTTTTATCGATAGAAATTCGATATCAATAGGAAATTCCAACATAAAACGTGTCGTGTGAGGAAATCACGACGTTATTAATATTCCAACGAAAATAAAACAAACTCGTAGAATACCAAAAAATAATTTTTTCTATGCATAAAAAAAGAAAAAAACAGTACAACAAACGGGTTAATTTTACAACCTCATCAGGAAATTTCCGAACAACGAAAACTAAAAATAAAAACCCCATAAAAATCTCAAAAAATTTAAAATTTGGCTAAATCTGACGCATAAACAAAATGTCCAATTCACCCACTCCTCCGAGACATATCGTCACATTCTTTGTTTTCGGGACGTATTTCGCCATTTTTAGAAATTTAATTAATCTATTTTAAACCCCTCGATACCGCTTTGCGAAAAGCCTGCCACCAACAGTTATTTTTTCTTCAAAAGCCATACACTTCACAGAGTTTCAATTTTTACAACGCAATAAAGGAAACCAAGTAACTCATCGTGCTCCCTAATTCGCTACCTAATAACCAAATTACGACAAAAAAAATACCGAGCTTTACCACCACACCAGAAACCCCGTTAAAACAATAAAATCCTCCACAAAGGATACGTCATTTAATTAATTCTCTATCCGACGCTGCAAACCATCTTTTTACCCGAGCAAAAGCACAAACAACAGTTGCATCTCGACAAAATCAAACCGCACATCTCAAATTACCTGGCTCCGCGTTCGCCCCTGTTTACATCTCTTTCAATCGTATATATGACTACAAACACGATATTTAAATTCGCTCTAACAGCCTCGAAGTTTCTTCGTTTAACACCCCCTTCGTCTCATCGCGTCAGCTCTTTTCAATGAAGAAAAAAAATTCTTCCATTATGTAAGCATTTCTCTTTACACATCGTCGTATCACGCACACACATACAAACGTCGCTTAGCGAGAAAAAAAAACAAAGCAAACGCGCTCCTCGAATTAAAAATAGTGGAAAATTTCTCACAACACATCCTTTTTTTCACTTCTCTACGTTAAAAACGATTTAAAATACATTACCACTTATAAATTATACATCACACAAATCATTACCGTATAAAAATAATAACGCGGTTTTGTCGAAGGCAGAAAAAAAAAACGCCTTAAAAAATTACATATAAACGTAAAAACCATAGCGATGAAAAATATATCTTACCTTTTTCCACTTGTTTTTTAGTCGTCGTCGTTCATTCCAGATGCATTTTAAATTCTCCCTTTCGTCCTTGGACAAGTGTTCGTAAAAAAAAAACACGCCATGTTTAAATAAATCCTCCGGTATTTACGTAATTTCTGTAACAGACGACAAATCTATTCAATAAAATTTATAATTAATGACGCGAAATTTTTTTCACTTTCCAACACGTAGCTATTCGCGAATAACCCTTTTTTTATTTACCTTCCCCGCCACCCCACCCAGCCTCTTAATAGCTACTAATGAAACGAAAATAATGATTTTATAATTCGGCCCCGGAGTACGTACGAGTTCACCGGCTACACCGTGTGAAACACCTCAGCGCTCCACTTCTCGCCTTCGCTTGTTTAAATAAATTTTCTTACACGCGTAAACCCTACACACGTTGCTGGAAAAAAAAAACACGGGGCAACGCAAACAATCTCGTCCGTTGTATTCGAACGATTATACAATTTCCAAGTTTCACGTTCCCAAGAGCTCGTAGTTAAATATTTGCCACTTAAATAGTCTGAGAAAAGGAGCAAGGGCAGGGTGAGCAAAAAAAGGCAAGCGAACTCATCTTTTCGACATGTTCTCTAATTTTTTCGTACTTTAAAAATTTGCTCGTAAATTTACACGCATCGCGAACCTCAACATCCGACCATTTCGATATTTTGCGCGTTTTCGTTCATTTTCCCTTTATACCGCAAATGAATCGAATTCGCGTAAAAAACTCGCCTTTTCGAGGAATTCTTTCATTGTGGTATAATTTCGTATCGCATCTGCATAGAATTTCAATCTTCCATTCGGCAATTTAAATACGATGTCGATTAAGCGTCTCGAGATTCGAAAAATTTTACTTATTTTAAACTTCTCCAAATACCCTCCTTTTCTTTACCTCATCGGCCGATACATAAAAATATTTCATTTCGCGACCAGAAAAAAATCGATGGTCTGCTTTGGCATTGTTTCTGGATACTTTTCGCAAAACTGCGACAATAAAGCTGTCTCTTTCCAACACCAATTCTTCGCCGGTTTTCATTTTTCATTCGTTTTTCGATGAATATTAAACAAAAGTAAACGCGTTTTCTGACACGGGCGGAGCTGCGTGACATGAGCGGTTTTTCGAAACATTCGCGAATTTTTTAAATTATAATTTTCGCCTTTTCTGCGATACTTGCCCCGCGAGTCACCGTGTCACTGTCGCGTAATCGTTTTAAAATTTATAATTTATTCGGCCGACTACAACGTGACACGTGGTGTTATTTACAAGTTTTTTTTTCTAGCTTTTGCATTGAAAATGAAGAAAAAAGAGGTCCGTATTTCATAGCAGCGTGACGACGAAAAAATTATGAAAAATACCAAAGATGACAACCGATGTTTCTTACTTTCTCTTTCATTTCAAGTGAAATTATTTTACACGTGTGTAAACCTAAAATGGAAATGGTTTTTGAATTTTTCGCGTAGACATGTTGATAATTTCGGTCGAAAAATCGTAATGTGATCGTGAAAGGTCAAACAGGCGGTTTGGCAGTCGTCTTCAGTTTCACAAGAAATATTTAGGGATCGTCGAAAACCCCTGGAAATTCAAGACCATACATTTTATCTCGTCACTTCTCCACAGCTCATCAAAAAATATCATTTCAATATACTCGTACCTATAATTTTCCTTATGTAAATATTTATTACATAATTTCAAGGCATCTAACAGACTTTCTTTTTGAAAAATCGCTACTTATCTTTGAAAATCTCTCTCAACTTCACCACCCTCTTCCCCTTCACCGTCAACAAGGTCAAATTTCAGATTAGAAAAAAATCTGTATTTAAAAAAATTAAAGTGATAAAAAAATGAACGCATTATTATGTTTATTAAAAAATATACTTATATAATGTCATATATTTCGACAATGCTGCCAATTTGTAAAAGATTGTCAGTTATCCGTCAAAAATGAACAACTTTTGCATAATTTTTTTCAAAAATATTTCGTGTTTTTTTTTCTTGCACTACTTTTTTACTACTTTCACTACTTGTTAGACAACTTGAATTTATTTCCGCAAGGTTATGAAATTTATCATGACAGTTCTACCAAAAAAAAAATTAAGTATACGAAAAAAAAATTAGATAACTTGCTAAAAATAGGTAAATTTTGCTGACTCTTCAAACGCTTATTTAAATTGAAATTTTTTTTATTTTTCAGCCGTTTTTTCAAGTCAAGAATTTTGAAAATAAACACAAATTGTAGAATTTCATCTCGAAAAAAATCGACACAACATCGGCAAACTTTTTGAACCCCCTATAACGTAATTTTCGTTTAATCAATCTCAAACATCTTCGGTCGACGTTCGTTATTCGCAAGTACAAAATTACAAGATGCTGAACTCCTTAAAAATTTCCAACACCGATGAATCTCGAGTAGAAAAATAAACCAGGTAATTACCTTATTCGAAAAAACATCAAAAATTACATACATACTGGAAAACCAAACCATCGCTTTCTTTTCCTCAAACATTCATTTAAATTTACACCGCGTATTACATAATGATTGAAATTCAATCCGAAACACGCTTCTTTATATTCATGTACCCCCACGCACAACTTTCATCTCACCCCGTGTGTTTTCTCGTAACACGAGATAACTCCAGACCCCAAATAACATCACATAGATTCGCGAAAATCTTAATACTACATCGATAAGAGTAGTCGAGTACACATTCGGCGATATAGCAAAAACACGGCTCGCGAATCGCATCCCATATTACACCGCCACCGTAATGAAGACGATACGTAACGAATTTCGGTTACACTCGAGATGAAAGGTAATTTTAATATTTGAAAAGACGACACGAATACAAGAGACAATTTGGTCCACGTCGAGCACAGCACATGTAACTAGAAAAAACCCACCTCTACTTCGCTACACTTTACGTACGTTTGTACTGACGAAATTATACGTGTCGCGTTGAAATTCCTAATCAGAATTCCATTCGATAAGTTCTTCGACGTGATTTGATTAATACGAAAAAAAAAGCAGGAATAAACTTCGACGCGTTATAAAGAATTACGTATATCCGAACTCTTCTGGAAGAGAGAGCGCGGGCGCGCGTTTTTATGACTCTTAATTTCATTGTTATAAACCTATTAAAATACTCGTTTATATTATTTTAAAACGCCGGAATTAATTCATCAGGTTTAATCTGGTCGAACGACTGAATTTTCATCACAGAGTACGGAATTTTTCACGGGATGGAGCAATTATTCTACGCATTATTAGTACACACTACACAATGTACAGAAAACGATAACCCAGACAGGATATCGTGGGTATCTCAGAACTCCGCCGAACCTCGTGACGTAACAAATCCTACTCAACGTGCCGGAACTCATTTTGCGAAAAAATAACACCTTTTTCGAAGGCCCTCAGGATTCCATTTTCCATACGTCTGGCTGCGAATAAATTGATTGCCGACACTTAAGGGCACTCGTATCGCGAACACACAATGGAGCCAACTCTCGCAAAATTTCTTCTTTTCCAACTTCTGATTATTTTCCGCCATCGTCATTTCCCTCGAAAGTATTAACACGATTACCATACGTATACGAGAAATTTAATCAACTTCGTTATATTCGCTCCAGTCCACCAAATCGAATACGACAAGTTCGCATAATACGAAAGTCGTCTCCAACGAGCGAATCGCCTCGCGTACAATACATACTTTAAAAAGTTAACACCTTCCCTTGTCATCGTAATAAGCAACTCATTTCGCAACGTAGGTACGCGATAACTGTATAACTTAATAAATATTTCCCACGACAAAGAACCTATTACAGAGTAAAAAGTTCGCAGCATACGTTGCCGACGCTGCCGCAAATTCAGCGTAGGTAGACTTACCGTGCACCAGATATGCATAAAACAATATAACCCCCTTCTTCAGCACCACGCGCTACCAAATCGAGAAATTCATTTTTACACCGGCCAAATCCCTCGAGTTGACTCGCGCCAATTCACTCACTGATATACAATTCCGCAAAAAACAAACGCCTCAAGTAGTTCTTCTTCTCCTCTCATTTACTCGTAAAATTACCAACGAGGCAACGAGGTTTCCTTTATCGTGAAAATAATTCCGAATATTTTTAACGCGTTTTTTCACTCTCGTCAGGGTATTTGGCCTTCCTGAGGGGGAGGGGAAGCAACTGGAATCGCCGTAGCGTAATTTTCACCACGATGACGTTTCAAGATAAACGTTCGATACGAGATTTACTCTTCTTAATGGCCGATTTCGATGCTCGATACGAGGTTTTCGTGTGTATCATTTTTTTTCTTTTTTCGCAAACGTTAAAAAGCAATTTACTATTTTTCTTTTCTAATGGTACGAAATACCAATGGTATAGTTCTGACATTAATACACGCTTACAACAATAATACTATTTTGCTGCTTCAACGTAGCTTGTTGTCGATTACTACATCAACGCGAAAGGACAACAGCAACACTACATGAAGAAGAAAGCTAACGATGGTCAAATTAAACTATAACATTCGTCGTTCAATACACATATTCCAAATAATGGAATGACAAATTACAATAATAAGATGATCAAGAAAATCATAACACCTCAAAACCCAGCTCAAACACCCATTTTCATAATTTCGTCTCTATTGTAATGTAAATTATGTACATTAACTTTGATACCGTAACACAAATTTCATCGTCATTTAAACGCGAAATGCACCGATTATTTATGTAGAATTGCACGCGTATATCTGCATGATTCATTAATAGCACGATTCATTCAAGCTGACAGCATCAATTATCTAATCAAAATGACGTCACGACAATACAGGTTGAAAATTGAACACCCCACCAATAACAGAAGTAAAATTTCCTTCAAATTCTAGGCGGTGATGGGATAAAGTTAAACGAGAGGGAGGGGGTGTCAACCGATTCCGGTGAAATCGAAATTGCAAATTTCACGAAGATTAATCGAAATTTAAAAGATTCGCAGTGGCAGTGCGCGAAATATGCATTTTAGGGATGACCTTGCATCAGGATATGCAAACAGTAAAACTAAATTCGGCCATAACGTCGTTCTCCATCACTCACGAAGTCACGAACCATCGACCTACAATAAATACCCTAAATTCGTATCGAAACATCACCAACCACTCCACTTCCCCCTCCCCCCTAAACGATACCCCGACAAAAGTACACTTCTAATACTCGCGAAAGCTCATCCCAAAAGACATCTGCGACCAAATATGCAACGACGGATCAATTTTTAAAAACACAAGAAAATATACCTCGAACACGATATTTTCTTTACCTTTCGATATAAAAACAAAAACGCAAAATACAACGTAGCGCACGATACGTGTACACAGACGAACGCACACGCGTACACACGCGAACTCCATAGAATCAGGATTATTTCGAAAAAATAGGATACAGTTACCGTTCCCTTCGAAGGTATTCTTTAAAACGTTTCATCTTCATCTTTACATTGTAAAGATAAGAGAGAGATAGCCGCAGCTAAGCGGATGTCGTGTTGTAGAATAAGAAAAAATTCAAAAGGATAAACCTCGCCCGACAGATAAGCATTGAATAAAAACCTACTTTCTCTATAGGTTAACCTTACACGGAGGCGCTTTCTTTTACCTTTACGAGCGCGCAAATCGCATACAATTTTAACAACTACAACGTACACATATCTAAAAGACCAAAAACAAGAGTAAAATCAAGCGTCGCAACCTCGCAAATCGATAAAGTACATATTACAAGTCTATTGCCAACGTACGAAATATTACATAGTACACAGCCCTACACGCAATACTTAATTTATTTTGACGTTTCTCTTTTTACGATATGTTTACTCATAATGTTATTGTTCTCCCTTCCCCTTTCTTCATTTCATCATATATCCTACATACCTAACACCAAGGCTGACCAAATAAAAACACAATTAATCTTCGTAACGATCAATGAACGTACGTTAAAAATATCCTAATACGAATACGTGAACTTGAATTTATACGTGCAGCAAATATCATTTAACGAAGTCGATTCGAAAATCTCCCCATTCACCGAAACCCACATCGACGCATCACCCCGCCGAAATATCAATCGGTCTACGACCGCGCGTAGCATCCAAATCCAGGAAACGACCAAATACGACGAAGAACGTGCATCCGTTAAAATCGTTTATAGCCTTCGTAATCGACGTTCGAAACCTCGAATTAAAAGAAATCCTACTTTATGACCCATAGAAGTAACTTCATTAATTATACCAACGTTATACGAGATCATTCGCATTAATATTTTTTTCAACGCCTGCGAAAGTATCTCACGTCTAAGCATACCGTGTATTTTGATATACGCGTATGTCGAGATATGCGTACAAAAAAAAGAAAAAAGAAAAAACGTATGAAAATATATGAAAAGCGAATTTTCAAACTGCCTTTCATAGAGTTGTAAGCCTCACGTGTCAACTAAATAGTTACACGATGATAAATCGCATTATATGGGCTTTATTCTTCGCCTTCAATTACATTCGCGTCGTCTTTCAGACGTATTTCTTACACTCGGCGTATCTTCGTTTACGTTTCGATATTAACTAAAAACCCGTACAAACGTGCTTCCAGTGCTCGAAACGCCATCGCTCGTGCCACGCTTTTATTAAACTACTCGAGACCGATTTCGTCCCTTTCGTGTTATACCGATAAACACGTATGGACTTGTTGATTGATACACGAACCGTAATAAAAACCGAATCGCACGTGTGTGCACGTGTCACGTGCCCGTTATATGTCCACCTGCGCAATCGAGCATCTTTCACGTTCATCACAGTTGAGTCGTGCGAGTTAATAGTACATGTATAGTTGAATAAATGGTTCTTTCACCTAAATTCGGTTCATTTCGTGCACATCGCTAATTAAAAAATATTCCAAAAATTTCACCACTTCTGGAGAAGTACGTTTGGCTCATTTCGGTACATTCCGCTTCGTTTCGTGTAACTTCGGCTCATTTCGGCACATTCCGCTTCGTTTCGTGTGATTTTTATCAACTCGGACAGTTTCGTGTAGCTTCGGGTAACATCAACTCATCTCGGTACAATTCGTATAATTTCGTGTCAGTTCGGTTGCATTCGAAGAACGCAGACTAATCGTTTATTTCCGCATCATTTCAGCAAATTTCGTGCAACTTGAGTTAAATACTCATACTTTTACGTTTTAAATCACATCCACGAATTTTAATTGATTCGATGACGTTTAGATAGATCTTTGCTGATTTTAACAACATTCATCGAGGAAATTTCTGCAAATTTTTTGAATCATTCAACCCTTGAAAGCTCCATCGAATTCCTTAAATTTTCGCTAAACAATCTTCACCAGTTAAATTAATTTTACGAGTAATTACAAAGTCAATTTCTCCATCACAATGATATTTTCATCCCAAACCATCTTCGACGCTCGCTTTTAGATTATCCCTCCGATACACCACTTATCACCGGATACTGTACCTCATACACTACTATCTTCGCATCTTTCAAATACTGCACAAAATCAATCGTAAATCACCAACTTCACGTGTCACTTCACCCGCTAATCCAGCCCATAAACGCCGCGCACAGGTGAAAAATCCACACTTCACCGATCTCCCAATCGGATTGCGTGTAAACCTCGCAAATCTCGTTAATTACGCCAAACCACTCGACGCCGGGCCGGAGTAATCTGCTAAAAAGCATTCACCGATGCCCGCTAAAAGTAATCGTTTAAAAAAGGAAATACCCATTCCGAGAACAAACGAATAAAACAAATCGCCAAATAAAACGAAATTAAAGTTCGTTTATTTGAAATAAAAGCGCGTAATCGCCAACAATTGATAGTAAGCAAAGAAGACTGTTTTGCTCTGTAATACATCAGTGTCAAAAAAAGGTTCGGCAATCGAGCCCGATGAAAAATATCTATCATTTGAATAAAATACCTCGACAAAGGCGGAATTGAATTTTTTAAATTAACTCTTTCTGCGGTCACTTCGCCAAAGAGTAATCGTACATTATACTAAATTTACCAAAAAGAGAGAAAAATAGATAAATACGATTTTACACGCGGACATCGATACCGTTCGTGACGTCATCATACCAACATCGCTGTTTTTTCCTTTCACCAAAATTTCATCCCGTCCTTATTTTTGTTCGAGGCTCGATCACCGCAAAAACACGTATTTGCACAAGAAGGGCAAATCGATTCATTTCCCAGTTACAACCGACTCTACAACTTCGTACATTACCTTACGTGTTATACCTTTCCTTATTTCCATAACGACTTCGGATCGCATAGATACTCAAAATGCTCGAGAAAAATGCACCGATTATCGTTTCTCAACGCTTTGACACTTCCGGGTTTTCCGTTGCACGCCGATATAACGCGACCCGTTGAAAAATAAAAAAAAATACACCGATAGTAATTTCAACAACTACGCTTAAAATATAAAAAATTTCACCATTCGCAACGCCACACGAAGCACCAGATACACACATTGTTGGTTGTTTTTGACATATCTAATAACTGATACGTGAAATTTATAGGCGTATTTCTCATATCTGTTGCCAATATATTTTACTTTATGTGTACGTACCGTATAGAAACATTAAAAGTAGCCCAACCATACAAATAATATATTGGTCAATTTTTGAAAAATGACTCCTACCACTGCATCTGACATAAGTAGAGTGATTCTTGCTTTATCCCCCTCTTCAAAGCATACTCCTCTTCATGCAACTAAGTTTTGATTCATTTTGACCTTTATACTTTCCTCATCTACGTTTACTTTTTTCCAAGTCACTATTCTTTACCCTTCATTAGTGCTACTTCGAATTAAAAAAAAAAATAGAAAAGTTACAATCACCGTGATTTCAACCTTGAAAAATTCCAGCTCTCGCAATTTCGAAATCAATAAAACAGAAGACTTAAAATACGCAAATTACATTTTGTAATTCCATTTCTTCGAAATGAAACAAACGAATAAAAAATTCAAAAAAACATACCATTATCCTCGCAATACGTCGAAAGGCTCATTTCATACATTTGTAATACAAAATCACGTATCTCATCGCAATCAACGAAAAAAAATTCGCGATAAAATTTCCCCCGAATTCATTAAATTTCATTGTTACGAAATCCGCCGACATCTACGCATCCACAAATTCGATGCAATTCGTTCAACTAGAAACTTTTCATTTAAGGATAAGAAAAAGGAAAACGAAACACCGAAAAGGATGCCATAATACGGTAAAATACTCGAGAAATATTCTCCGTTACCTTATTGCTTTCGAGGAACGTATTCGGGTAAGCATTCCTCGCACAGTTTATCAGACTTTTTAACAACTTTATTCATTTTTTAAAAGCTGCATTTTGGAGTTATTTCTTCGCGAAACTTTATCCACCGTCGGTTCGACTACTGCAACAAATTGGAATAGTTTCATATCGTGCGATGCATAAAAGAAATGAAATGTCACGACCAATATTTCCATCGAATATTTCTAATTTTTTAATTTTTTACAAATTACATCTTCATTTTTTCGTTATTTCAAAACAGCTGTTGAAAATATTCTTAATAAATTTATTGTTGAAATTAAATCCAAGAAATACTATTTCCAAACGAATTCTCTCGTATAAATTTCATCTCATCGCAATTTTCTTATCTTTTCGATACATCTCACTAATTAAAAATTCATCTATGCATCTCGCTGTACCACCAGAGCACTCTATACACGAATGAAAACATGATAAAAGTCACCGCAGCGAAATCTACCAAAAACCGACTGGAATTAAACATTACATCGAAGCGCTATATCTCGTTTCGCGTTTGAAATTCTTTCCCTTCTGACGGTTAATTTAGTTGAACTTTCAAAGAAAAGATAGCTCTTCATAACCAATCCCTGAGGTGAGGATTTCCAACACCGAAGTACGTCCTCAAAGTCTTTACCGAAGAGAGAAAACATCCCCATAAGAAGTCCCAAAATGATGAATTTTCACACCAAAATTACTCTTTAGCAACACTGCTCAACTGAAAAATAGCAGCAAATCTGCCATCAATAATCTTCATTCAATTTTTGCTTCAATTCTCAAAACCATTCTTTCATCGCTTGTTTCCAATTAATTCAAAAAAAACTCTCAAGTCAATTTTTTGTCCACACAAATTGCAAAGCTGACAGATTTCCACCCTTCATACAACCCCGCTAATTACCACATTTCGACCTATTCCAAACACATCACGAATTTCCTAAAACACACCGCAACACAGCTTACTCGTAATCATAATCAACAACCAAACCATACCACGGGAGACCCCGGGAATCCATAAATTCAAAAATTCGCTCCGCAAAGCCCCAAACATATTTTTTCAATTACACTAACGCAAAAAATAAATCATTTATTAACCTCGCACACTCCACACCTTTACACCGATGACAAAACAGAAATAAAAATTTATCAAAACACCCGGCGCGTGAAAAACCTCTAAATAAAATTTATATCAGTTCGAAATTATTTCGACTTTTGAGCCATTTAAACGGACGAAAAAAAAGGCCGTGGAAAATTTCCCGCATACGAAATATCGTACACGAACACGCATTACGCGTTCACGCGGCCGACGAACGCGATGAACGAAGAACGGCCTATACAGATAACTCACTTTCGGTAAATTGCGTAAACGGGAAGGAAAAGTGAAAAGCGATCCATCTCAATTTTCGAAGCTCATTGAAATTTAGTCTCCCAAAGCGACCGCAGAATCGAACCGCGCTAAGCTATCTGCAGATTAATTTATTGGGCACTGGGGATTATCATGGTCACCGATTCGTATATATACGAGTACACCATACACACTCCTGTATTTATATACGCACACTACACACTACATACCGTTAACTACCACCACAACCATTACCGCGCACCAGTACCGAGTACACTTCGAATACGTATTTATCTCGACCTCATCGCGAATTTCGCGTTCTCAACATTTATACGTGTTTCAAACGATTCGACCAGAATTGTTTTTCTATTGTGGTACGAGTATATCTTTATCTCCGAAATGGGCCTAAGCATATTCATGAAACGAGCTACATAGTGCGAATGTACTTCGAATCCTCTCTACTTTTCGCCTTCACTGGATGACTTACGAAAACACCTCTTCCTCGTTTTTTATATTATTTTTTGAAATTCCGAATCAATTAAAAATTCTCCCTCTTTCTCTTGTATCTCGTGCATGCACAAGCCACCTGTTTCATTTTCGTCGTTGTATTACTTAACACAGCGTATTGTGGTCGTAATCATTTTTACCTAGTAAAGTCATTGGAAAATTTATCTCAGTAGTTTTGAGTAAACAAGATAGTAGCGATGGCCATTTTGAGAAAATCTACACGTACAATTGCTAAAACTAAAATAACTTCGATTAAAATCATTAATTTGAAAAATTAAAACGATGAAATTTTTCGTTTACATTTCTCATTACGCTATCCTATTTATAATTCTCGGGGGAATTTTTTTTCGTAGAAATCCACTTACAAAACAATACACTTCGTTAATTGGAAAGATAAAAAACAATTCTAGTAGGTAGGTCGTTTTCTCAAATTCAGGCAACATGCTATACAAGCAATTTTCTCCTATTTCAATCAATTAATACGTATCACGCTCAAATCGGAAGAGGGGCTTAATATTTAAATCGGGCCTGCTACAATGTATTACGAAAAACGCATTATTTCCATACCTCAAAAGAGTCGCAATTGAAAAGAAATTCGACCTAAACCATGTTAAGCTTTCTAAGAAAGTACTCAACGCTCGTTTATTAACATCGAGATTTTTGTTGATCCTCGCGACGAACACGTGTCAATTTCTCGAGCTGTAATGCTTTATGATGTTTAAACATCGATATCATCTTCGATTGATGTTCGCCAAAGTCTACAATCAATATTTAACTTTTTTTATCAAATTTTACAGCTAAATTGAACGCATAAAAGACGTTCCACTTTACTTCATTTTTCACTACATTGACAAGTCTCTTTAGTGTAACACAGTGACGTCTTTTGTGGAAAAACTGAAAAAATGCTCATTTTATGTATTATTTCATTTTTAACTGCAATCATCTCTGAAAGTAATAATGATTCAACTGATCAACATTACCAACAGCAATAGCGAGTATATTAATTTACAATTATCTAATATTCCAGCCGAATCGATGAAACGGGTTAGACCAACTATAATTGAAAAATACCCCTTCAACGTGGTTTTTTCAATCAACGGAAATCCCGAATGCGGCGGCGCAATCATAGCCGAAAATCATGTCTTAACAACAGCCGTTTGTTTAGAGAAATCAAAACCTGATAAACTTCAAGCCGGATCAACGTTCCTCCGCGTACGAAATAATTTTTATACCATATCGAAAACAATAATTCACGAAAAATTTGGTAAAGATGAAAAAAACGTCACCGTTAATGACATCGCCATTCTAAAGATCGACGGGAAATTTCAATATAGCCGTAAAATTCAACCGGTTGAATTATTCAACGGCACATCGGAACCTAAAACTGAAGCCATTATTTCTGGATGGGATCGTTCGGGTAAGATGCTTGAATCTCGAAGTCCAGTTCTCGATAAAAAGGAATGCCGATCGCCTGACATTGGCGAAGTTTATCCTTACGAGGGTATGCAATGTTTAAGTTATAAAGACAATCACGGCGTCGATTGTAGGCTTCCTATAGGCAGTCCAGTAACCATAAATGGTCTTTTGGCTGGTGTCATCAGAGAAGGAGGTAATTGCCATAATAATACATTTCTTAAAATATATACCGAAATAACTCATTATCGAAAGTGGATAGATGAACAATCGCAGAATTTATAAATTACTCCAAATTTTATAAATGTTACCTCAATATATACGAGAATGTTATCTTGATTTTTTTGATGGAAAGGGGGGCGTTAAGGGTTTTTTTGCAGCATCCAAATACCGACATTCTACCAATCTAATCACCTACGTTAAAACACATACACATATTAAAGTCACTAAGCCTCAAAATTCCGTCAAGATGAGCGATTTTGTGAAATTATTATTCATTACTCTGATAAATTCTCAAATTTTTTTTCAACTTAAAATACATTTTTTTAATTTTATGTGAAATTAGCGCGACAAATTTTCGAAATGTTTCAATTAAAAACAAACGTATCGGAAAAAATTAAAAAAATTATCAAAAAAGCTACACGATTATTTGAAGCGTAATATCGTTCAAAATATAGGCCAAACAAAATAAAATCGAGAATTTCGCTACAAATTTTCTACCTAATCGACGCGCTAAAACGGTAAACTAAAAGCTTGGTCCAGAAGATAGATTACGTAGATTTTAAAGGGTTCGAAAATCAAAGATAATCGAAGCCTTTGACAGGTAATTAGCGATTCTCGAACGAAACCAGGGACCAGACTAAACGAGGTTTATGGCGATAAGTTAAGCTTTACGTGATGTGAAATTTTAAGCTCGATTAAATTGCTGTTATCGAACAAGAAACGAAGTTTCGATGGTATATCGACCGAGTTGTTATCAAATTCGGAAATCAAAACGTGAAAAGGGTTGCAAAGCTTGGTTCATCGAAATGTTGTCATTCGATGGTGGTCCTAACAGGAAAAGGAAGGGTGTGTTATTCGTGTGGTGGTACTTGAATTTATATTTTTCATGAGCTTTTTAAACGGAGAGCCAGTCAGATATATGTTTTTAAAGTTTTGACAACTTTTTATTAATATTTTTTTACTATTTCAACTCGTTCGTTCATTTCGAAATGAACATAGTACCAACGGATTTTTTTTTTTATTGAAAAATCATCATTATTTTACTACCTTTTTTAGCAAATTTTCAAAAACCTCTAACTTCACTACCCTTTGCCTCTTCATCTCCCTAACGAGATCAAATTTTAGATTGAAAGAAAATTTGTACTTGAAAGAAAAATCTAATTAAAATTATAAAAAAATTAACGCATTTGCTTATCAAAAAACATTCACATGACGTCACATATTCCGACAGTGCTGCCCATTCGTGACAACTTTCCAGTCAATTACTCGTATTAAAAATGAACAATTTTTGCGTAATTTTTTCAAAAAAATTTTGCGTCTTCGGATTTTTTGTTTTTGCACTACTTTCTGACAAAATTAACCACTTTTTCACTACTTTCATCATTTATTTTTAAAATCACTACTTTTTCGCTACTTTTACTACTTGTTTGAAACCCTGATTGAAAAAATCATTTTGTTTTGGATTACTGAGGAAAGGAAGACAATTCGAAACTTGAATTATTCAATCAGCTATGTCCACATTACAGTCCACTATTTGAAAATCAAGTTTTAAATTGTGTAAAATCATTAACTCAAATGCGATGAAAATACTGATGAAAATCCGAACAAAAAAAAAATAGTCATTGAACTTTTCAAAAATTATATAATAAAAACGAAATTTTCCAAGAAAACGAGGTAAAATTCTCAAACAAATAATTCATTTTTGATTTCCGTAAAGAGAGAATTTCCGATGTTTTATTTCTCCAACGACAAAAACCACTCGATTTTCTTTTCATCGCCGAGACAGCCTGATTAGTCGATTCAAGGAGGATTTAATCCATTATTCGACGAATTACCGGAAATATCGAAGTAATATTCCGCTTTAAATCACCCTTTTGATAAAAATACTCGCAATTTTCCTTCTTGCTTGATTATTAAATACTAAAATTCGATTATATTTCTTTATAGATTTATTAAACACGTATTAACCTTGCGTATTCGCATTACAAATATCGTATCGTTTATGCAAATACCCTCGAGTATATTTTTTTCACAAACTAATATAAAAGATGTAATAATTTATTCAACGTAATTCGATACGTATGTTAGGTATAGTAAAATTCGTGTTTTTTTCTACCCCTTTAATGTGCACGCTAACTCCCTATAACTTTCGATACCTATCTATACGTGTGTAGATATAATAGTAGATTTCAATAAAAAAAAAAAATTATATCAAGAGATACACGTAATAGAGAAAGGCTAATACGCGATACTATATTTTCCTCAATTTTATAAATAACCTTTTTAGTTCGGTTTTAACGATATGTAAAAATAAGCTCTCTTTTTGTATTTTTTTTTTGCCGATTTTTTACACATATATATCGCGATAGCATGTTAAAAAAAAGCTTACTGATAAATCAATCTTTCAAATGGATTTACCTATCAAAAGGCTTTAAAAGCCGGCGTTCGGATGTTATTATAAGGATATTTTATACTGGATGTGTGCGGCGCGCATTTAGTATAGATACCCGGATAACCAGCGTAAAGAGAACGCGCGTATGTGGTATGGAGTGGAGATGAATGAGAAAAAAAAAACTTTCCAATTTATCTCAATAAGTATACCATTTACTCGTCTGCCGAGTTTATTTTGAAATTCTGGCATGCGGCGGGATAACGGGATCGCGGGAGTGAATCACGTATTATTGACAAGTCGTGAAATAATAAATGGAAATTTTAGTTATCGTAATGGCGAACACATTAGCGAAAATGTATTCGCGCGTAGGTGGCACAACGTAAGATTTTTCGGCAACGAGTACGAGTATTTTCCCGAGTACGAAAACACAAACGCACGTGGCGGTGCTGTGATAAAAGCGCAAAGGTGATCGAATTCGATTCAGCGTCTTTTCATCCCGGCACAAGGGGTAGAAACGGAATACGCTGCATACACCGCGATAAACGAATCACATCGCAGCGCGTATTAATGGATATCGAAGGAAAATCCGCATCGTTTGCGTGTACAGAACGCAGGCACAGCAAGACCCGCGTCACGGAGCATACGCGAGGCGAGACGAAACATCGGGAAAGTTTCGCTATGGTGTAGCCGAAGAGCGGAATAATTTTGGGAAGAGAGTTTTCGGTGAAAAGATAAAAGTCTTAAATACAAACTTTCAACTTTCAAGTATCACAATACAGAGAGAAGACTCGGGTTTTAATTAAAAGGGTTTCTTCATTTTCTTTAAAGCGACATAAATGGCGCACCCTCTCCGGCGTGGCTCTTTAAACTTCCATTATTCCGGCGAATTTTGCTTTTGAAAAGAAAACTGGTTAAAAGTTTATTCATTCTGTTTAGTGCTCTCTTTTCAAGGCGAAAGCTCTCTAAGGCCTTTTTCCTTTTTAACCAACGTCGACGTCGTCGTTCATTGACGGATACCGCGACGAGCGAGAAAGCGAAGTCTTCGTCTATACTCATTTAAAAGCTGGTAATCTTCGCCGAAGAAATGACATCTGAAATAACTCCTTTTTGAAAGATTTATATCTTAAGCTTTAGAAGAGATCATCTTGTTCGCAAAAGAACGGTAACATTCATTAAACTATTTTATACGGCTCGCTGCCTCCGTCTCCGCTTCGCCGCCCGTTGGCAACTGGGAAAACTTCATTTGGCTCCGGATACGGTCGCGGTCGCGGTACCCGGGTCCGCCATGAATTCAGGATCCCTTTAAAGCTTCTTTTAAGAAATGAAACGAGTTGATATTTCGTACAGTACCTGCCACCAGCATCCTCCGGTCCATCGTTTAGTTTCGCTGCGGCGACGACGTATGTTCTCATCATGTTGTGGATAACCAAATACGACGAATTTATCGACGACGATGAGGTTTAATAAGCGTCCTTTAATTACGAAACCGCTACAACGAATTCCCCACAAGAAAAGTGTCGACGAAGGGAAGAAACTGTGGTGAAAATTGTACGAGAATGGCCGCGCGAGTATAATTAAAAGCGCCTTTTTTCCTTTATTCATCGTAAATAAATCGCAATATCGAACGGATGTGGTTAAAGAGGAAATGGGAGTGTGAGCAACGATAGGGAGTCGTTTACAAAGGTGTCGATTAATTCGTTCACCTCGAGGTGCGAATATGCCTACAGGCTGCGTGGCTCTCGCAGTGATTAGCAACAGGTTATAATGGTTTGGCCAGCATGTGAAAAAATGGTTTTTTATATTTCCACGCGATTGCCACTATTTAATGGTGATTTTCATTCTTTTGTTTCAAATGTTACACCCGAAGCATTGGAATAGTGTTATAGGCGAGTTCCTCGTTCAAGATTTCAAGTCGCTGCGGGAATAATACTGGGCGGATTTGAGAGACGTAGAATGTGAGGGAAAAATCGGTTTTCAGAAGTTGGAAATCGCTGCGTTGTTCGCGCCGAATGACGTGATCGAGATTATTTTCAAGATGGTTGTAAAATTAGGCGAGATTTTGCATGCTGATTCGTGTATCGTACAAATTCGTAGAGGTAATACTCGAGGGAAACGTCTTAAATTACATCTTCGACTCGGAACCGAAATATAAAAGGAGGGGAGATGGGAGTAACATCTCTCCATATTTAGTGAAATCATCGAACATTGGGTAATGTTTGAAATATTCGACAAATTCGCGTAATTTCGAAAAAAATTCCCAACATTTTGGTCAACTGAATTGATAAATTTTTACAACGAACATTTTATAAAGCAAATTTTGCGTAAAAACAAAAATTCTGCTCGAAAATTATAAAAATTTTATATTTTTTAGGCAAATTTATAAAAAAATTTCACTCCCGAGCAGATCTTTTTTAAATTAGAAAATTTCGTAGTTGAAGGGGAAAAAATAAAAAATCCGCCTCCCTACAGAAGCAGAGCACCCACATTTTCTGCGATGTTTTTCATAATTTTATTCAACAAATTTTCAGATTTCACGTTCCCTCCCCCCCTTTAAAAAACGGTACGTTTCGTCCTTGCTTGAACTGTAAATAACTAATAGAAAAGAAGTATTGGAAATTTCGTATTTCCATGTATAAAAAATTATAATACGAACCCTCCGCTAGTAATTTTTGCATTTGATTTTCAAACAAAAATTATAAAAAAGTAAAACTTGAAAATAATTTTTTCCACAAAAGAAACTTTTCATTTTGAATTAGAATATGATTTTCAACAAGTAGAAGAAATTTTAAACCAATTTTCATTATTCTGAAATAATTAAACGGAAATAAAAAATCTCTAATAAAATAATTTTTAAAAAAATACGCATGAAACCTTTAATTTGTGCGAGAAAAACGAAATTATGCTAAAAAATATTAACACAACATGAAATGTCGGTTTTAAGGAGCGAAGTGGGATAAATTTAGGTAATAATCCCCTTCCAAGCAATTTTTTGGCATCGTTTTCAACGATTTTAATTTTATAGAAAATTATTTATGGAACAGTTTTTTACAGTGTAAAAATCGTTGCTTTTCTTCGGGTAAATTTGAACATCGGTGTTGAGAAAAAAAATTAAAAACCAAAAAGTGCTAGTAAGGATACTCATTAGGCGAAATATTTTTCGAATGAATATATTAGAGGGCTAAATATAACGAGGTGAAACAATGGGGTATCTCTAGTTTGTAAAGATTCGTTTAGAAAAATTATTTATACAACGCGAAAAAAGCGCAAAGAAAATAATAATGCGTAAAGTAATAATCAAAATTACCGCTGCGTAAAAGTATCAGCCCAAAATTATCTTTTTAAATGAGATTCGACGCTAACGGCAAAATAACAAAATAAATTAATTTATTATCGAAGTTTCTACGGTAAAAAAGGGAGAGGTGAAATAATCCGCCGTGGAAAATAGAAAAAAAATCTAACATAACCGACAAAAATCATGAAAAAATATACCAATAATTGGAAATTTGAACACCAAATGTTTTTCTAACGATAAAGCGTTAAATGTAAAACGGGAGTTAATTAAGCAAAAGTTTGAAAATATATAAAATTTACAAGAAAAAAGAGCATCTTTAGAAGTGTATCGGTTTCGTGAATAATTTCGTGATATCGAACTCGTGATTTTCAATTCGTCATTACTATTTAATTATTTCATAAAGTGAAAATTATAATGCACAACTACGCCGGAAGATTTATTACAATCGAGAAGGGAAAAAAGGAGAAGAGTTAATTTAGCATGCGGCAGCATCGTAAGTATCGCGAGTTATATAGCGTTTTGCCTCGTCGAGGTAAGTAGATATTATGTATATAGGTAGACTTCCTTAATTTACGTTAAATTTTCATTAAAATTTCAACTCTTTAACAAGATATATATATAGTGGAGCGCTTAGGTGGTATCTGTTCGCGAAACGAGTAAAAAACTTTGGTATACTGTAGCAACGTCGGCTTCGTGCTCGTCATTATAGTCGTCGTCGTTTTTGAAAGTTCTGAGGAGAGAAAGTCAATTAAAGCGTTACTTTAAGGTGTATTATTAATTCAGCAGCTGTTCAGATTAATTTTCGCTTTTTGGAGAAAGAGCTACGCGAAGTAGAGTTTTTCGAGTTGGCGAAAAACGAAGACGGGAAACTGTCGGAGGCTCGTTCGCGAACGACTGTGTGTAATTCTTTCGCTTAAAGTTACGCATTTAGTTTTTGCTTTGTAATCCGTAGCAGAAACAAGATGGCAATAATTATTTTTAATTAAAAGATCCTTTAGTAACGACTTAAAAGCTCGTAAAGCTTTTGGTAAAGTTTGAATTTAATAAAGTTTCTTGAGAAAACTGTTTTCGGACGACGAGACGAGGCAGCCGGATGCAGAGAATTACCGGGCGAAAGGGCCGAGCGCGCGTTGACGATTTTCCGCCACTTCGCCACGGTCGAGTTTTCATGTTTTGGCTCGATGCGCGCCCGCGCTTCGTCGCCTCGCACCGGATGCTGTGCGTGTGGGTGCGTATGCGAATACGATACGACGCCCCGCCTTTCCGCCGGCGACGCGATGCGAAAAATTCCACGTAGAGGGTGTGCTCGGATGCTCGTGCTCGGAAGGGATGTTATTTTTACACGGTTGAGGGATCTTTATCGAAAGAATAGCCGAGTGTGGGGATCGTATATGCGGCAAGGGGATGCGATTAGATTTGAATTCACGTGGTGGAGATGCGACCGAGGTGATTAGATACGATTAGCGAACTTAATTAATGCGCTTGGGGTGGAGATTATGAATAAGAGGAGGGTGAAAATTAAACCGCAAGCAGCCTTCGTCGCCCACAATAGAAAAATATCAAAATTGATTAATAATTATGAAATTACTGGATGATTTTGAATGGAGAAGAAATTAAAATGTTCAAAAAATAAGCGAAAATCAATAGAAAAAAGTCATAATTTTTGGTGCAATTTCAGTTTCAATAAAATATCCAAAAATCATGAATTTTCATAACCTTTTTTTAAAATTACCACATTTCGTACGTTTTTTAATCAAATTTTGCATACATATTTTTGGTCATTTGGTGTCTCTGATTTTCGCACTTTCCAAACACCCTGTCTTTATAACCACATTGAAATTTTCACCTTGATTTACATTTCCATCTAATCAATGGGCATCGTATAGAAAGAGGGGGGTTGGACAAAGAACAATTTAAACGCAAATTTGACTATTTAACTTGGCTTATTTTCGGCTTGAAATATTCCAACGATAAAATTATCGAACAAAGTGACCAACGGGAAAAAAGATCATAAACGAGAAAACCCCAAGAATTTGAAACCCGAAAAGAACATAAAAGAAACCAAAAACACCCTTTAAAAGAAAACCCAAAGATATACCAAGAAAATACACTACTGTTCCTTCATTAAACAAGGGACCTTATCTCGGTTACCGAAGAGGGAGGGGAATCTCACTATAGCAACACAAGTACCCCATCGAAATACGGTTTTGGGAATACGGTGAATATACAAAGTTGCACGTTTTACATAATTCATATGTTGGCTAATTGCCTTTCGTTGGGCTGATTTCAAGTACGAGGGGCGTTCAAAAAGTAACGATCCCTCCTCAATTGTGAAAAAACTAAAAGAGATATCGTAAAACGGATTGAAAATTCGGAATCCTCGTACTTTTTATTACTTTTCTACATAATTTCCAGATAAATAAATACATTTTTCTAACCTAGGCACTAACTTGTATATACCTCCTCGAAAAAATTTCCGTCCAGTTTTCTGAAGTATTCTAATACACAATTTTTCAGTTCGGCATCGTCGTCAAAAGTCACTCCTCCGAGGTAGGTTTTCAGGGCTGGAAACAAATTGAAATCACTAGGGGCTAGATCT
Organism: Maconellicoccus hirsutus; assembly: GCA_003261595.1. NCBI lineage: Eukaryota > Metazoa > Arthropoda > Insecta > Hemiptera > Pseudococcidae > Maconellicoccus > Maconellicoccus hirsutus. Next base: position 108 of record QBDW01005552.1, on the reverse strand, counting down.
GGTGAATACGGTGGCTGGGGGATGATATTCCAACCAAATTTGGCGATTAGGTCGGTGGTTTCATGCGCAGTGTGCGGGCGAGCGTTATCGTGCAGTAACTCCACTCCA
>QBDW01005551.1:0-95848 GCA_003261595.1 Maconellicoccus hirsutus | reverse complement strand
TTACTGCACGATAACGCTCGCCCGCACACTGCGCATGAAACCACCGACCTAATCGCCAAATTTGGTTGGAATATCATCCCCCAGCCACCGTATTCACCAGATCTAGCCCCTAGTGATTTCAATTTGTTTCCAGCCCTGAAAACCTACCTCGGGGGAGTGACTTTTGACGACGATGCCGAACTGAAAAATTGTGTATTAGAATACTTCAGAAAACTGGACGGAAATTTTTTCGAGGAGGTATATACAAGTTAGTGCCTAGGTTAGGCAAATGTATTTATTTATCTGGAAATTATGTAGAAAAGTAATAAAAAGTACGAGGATTCCGAATTTTCAATCCGTTTTACGATATCTCTTTTAGTTTTTTCACAATTGAGGAGGGATCGTTACTTTTTGAACGACCCTCGTAATTACAAGCCACAAGAGATACAACGTTATTTTCCACTCATTCAAATACATTTCCACCAACTTCACGTTTTACATTCTCGGTTACCATTACGAAGTTAATATTTATATCAACAGACACTTGTATTAAATGAAGAACTGTTGCAAGTTTATACAAAGTACACCAAGTTACTTATGCAAATAGTTCGTTCCTCTCGGCTACGTGTGTGTTGTATGCCATACAAGCATTACTTTTAAAAGCAACGATATAATAAAATAATTAAGAACCTCGGTTTACAGCAGATATTACTCAAAATGACAGAAATGCTTTTTCCCTTCATTACAAACTTGCACCTCGCTTCGTCCAAGTTTCATTCTTTGATTTCGTCGCGTGTCTTTCCGCTACCTCGATTTCGCTAAATCTCTTTCGTTGAATTGTTTCCATTTTCTTCGTCAAAATATCACTCGGATTATTTAATTTTATTTGTCACCTAATGTCATGTTTACTTCAAATAATCAACTATGACGCGTTTATACTTTCAATGACCAAATAAAATTCAAGTTCTATATTTTTTTCCCCAAATAATTTATTGTTTATAAAATCGATTATTTAGTTCAACATAACGCTCGATGCGAACGAAGAAATTCGCATAAAAATATGTACGAAGGTAAACTGGATTAAATAGTTTCTTTGATGTCAATGCAAATGCCTCCGTTTCTTGTTTTTGTATAAAATTGCCTTTAACAAAATACACTTTTAGTTTAAAATTGGATATCTAGCTGTCTACCAATCTTCATTTATATGAACTCGCAAGCAATAAACTAGTTGAATTGTAATTAAATTTCAAACTACAAACGAAATTTCTCGTAAAAATTCTTTACATTTTTTCCATCACAGTGAAATGAATATTTAACTGAGATAATAATAAGTAAATAAAGATTGGTATGTAACTAATGAGTATGATAAGATGATAAACAACTGAAATCATCAAAATTGAATTAAGTTTTATTTTAAAATTTCGAGTCAAAATAAAATGAAAAATTTCCCCTCAACTTCATGTTTTATTTCAATTCAAAGATAATTTACTTCAAGGAGAAAATTTGCAAAATGTAAAAATAATTAATTTTGCGAGAAATTTGTTTACACTCAATAGAGACATTTGTCGTTCATTTAGGCCTTTTATGTTAATAAACAGATCGTAAATTTTATAACAATAAAATATCACGACTAATTAAAAATATCAAGGTAAGTTAAATTATTTTCTAATATTCAAAATTTCATTTCTCATTTATATGTTTAACATTAAAAGCTAGAAATTACATGTTCGTTGATGATTGCCAAAGTGAGTAAAATTAATTTCGCGCTAATAAATTACGACCAACTTCCTCGGTGAAAAAAAAGTAAAAATGGTGAACCAAGCTAAGCAGAAGAATTAGGGAAACAAAAATATGGAAACATTCGTGGGTATATTTTCCGCCTTAATGTTTGCTGTTAATATGAGGAAATATTACATAGGCCTCAATGCACCCAAACTAAAACGAATTTTCGCTAATGAAGTCGACGGAAAAGAATTCCGGCGTAACCGACAGCGTTACATAAGATTCAGAGACCATATTTCAAAATTCATCTGCGTTATTTCTTCGCAATGATTAAGCAAACCCATCTAAATTTCTGCTCTTTGGTTTTTAATCTTATTAATGAAAATAACACGAATTTTCGAATTTTCAAAAATCAAAAATATATTTATCGAACATGTCTTATGAAGTAAATACGAGGTTGTTAATAGTTACTAAATAATCTCGTTTTTTAAAAAGAGAAGTACCTATGAAGTAAAATACTTAAATGCGCTGCATCTAAATACAAACAACTTCTTCTATTAAATCTTCTTTATGGCAGAAAAATAAAAATCATTAATTTAAAATGACTTCATTAATCCTTTAAAATACCTTTTTATGCAGTATATATTTCATTTTAATCTTTCACTGGCAAAAGCTTCGAAACGTAGTTACTAATGTTTTTTAGAGCTTCTAGAATAAATAAAAAAACTGCGGTAAAATTTTTCATCGGTTTTAAATAAATTGGAGAACAAAAAAAGCTCCATATCATGAATAAACTTGTTTTAAAAAACAAACAACAAAAGCCTAAAAATGCTTCTAAAAGGGTAAAAAAATTCACCTTCGGGTACGTGTAAGATTAGAAATAATAAAACCAAATGGTAATAATGGTTTTTTTTTCACCATAGACTTCTATAAAGCGTGTGTATTTTCATGCATATATTTTCTACATTCGGTCATATTTCAAAGATTTAAATTTCTCCTAATTTGCTCAAAGCGAATGTAACGTTGAATTTGCGACAATTTTAAAGATTTCGAGTTCCGCCTAAGAAATAATAAAATAAATTCCTTCCATTTATTGATTTCACTTCAGTATTATTTACGAAAATTGAATTTTCGAAAAAGGCAATAAATTTTTGATTAAAAAACAATCGAATGAACGTATAATAATAAATTTGTAGGGTGTGAAATTCGCGACGAAATTTATTTACACCACTACCCATCGTATTCAAACACAAGGTCTGGGATCTTCCTTGACTACCTAGAAATAGCGAACTAGGCACAATTTCCAAGACAAAAGGAGTAAAACGTTTAAAATGGCGACTAGTATACACTCAATCTAATGAGGTATGTCTTATTAAAATCCTAATATTTTAATCAATTCAGCAAATAATGCATACAACATAATCCTGGAGGTGCAAGTTTCAACAGAAAAACCAAAACATCGGTGAGCCCCAGTGCTGCCAGACTGAAGAGAATTCCGTATAAATCACGAAAATTCCCTCCAAAAAAATCCGTATTTTTTCTGCCGCAAATATTCATTTGACTTCAAACGTATATCATCATTCATTCATGAAAAAAACTGACGTATATCTACGAACATACCAACAATGGTAACCATAGTTCACAAGTTTGGTTTGGATTTAGAAGCTTAAAAAATAAAAAACAAAAAAAATGACAAGAAACAAGAAAAATAAAAGTAATTGAAATTGAAATCAGTCAAACTTGCGATAAGATCATTCAATACTCAAAAGTCATTTACGATCATACATTTCAGAATTATGAAGTTTTAACATTGGTGAACAGTCTTTTGATTTCAAGTTGAAAAATAGGTGAAAAAAGTGGTGATTATGGTAAATTATGAGAAAAAAACTAGTAATTCCATACTTTTCCGTATATTTTTATAAATTCGTATAAGTATCCGTACATTTTGTAATGACCTTAGGGCGACTATTACAATCGACCATTAAACCTACGGTTACCAAACAAACGGTTTGACTGATAACGGAACGTTAAATAAATGCACTATTACAATCAATTTTTACAAATTATTTATTAACCAACTGATTTCCATGTATTTATTTCTGATAACAATTTGTTTATCAAAATGCGATTATTGTTACTCGTCATTTACCGTAATTTACATTTGCTCGTCTTTACTCGTACTTCAGGGTGATTGGTCATAAGTGAAGTTTTTCATCAATTCGATAACAACAACAACCTCAACAGTACATGATGATCATGTGACTTCCAAAGACCAATAGCACTGCTAACCGATCAGTACCATTGCTTTAACGGACTGAAATCGTACCGTAAGTAAACCGAGGTTTTAACGATTCGTTTACTTTTAACCAAACATTGTAATAGTGATCAACTTGCCTAACCAACAAATAACAGAGCGTTGGCCTTTAACGGCTGATTGTAATAGTCGCCCTTAAAATTTCCATATTTACAGGGAAAATTCCATATGTCTGATAACACTGGTTAGTCCAAAAACAAGAATTGACGGATGGATCGATCTTATGTACTGTTGCTTGACGCACTTTACATGCGAGTAGTGAAAGCAACATACTTCCACTACGCGCGTCACGCAACAGTCGACCCATCGATCCCCGCTCATGCCGCAAAATTTTTTTAGCAAATTTCAATTTTTTTTAATAATCTTACCTGTTACAACCAAGTTAATTTTTATCAGTTCCGTTTCCAATTTAAAAATCAGCAATATCCTGTAATCGATTGGACACCCAGTATCAAGGACTTCGTCTATTTCGCATTTAAGGTAATGTAAAAAAATTCCATTTGTATGTCAACACATTTTACAAATTTGGGAAATCTTATCGTACGATCAAATAACGCGGCGACATTTTGCGAAAATCCCATTTAATTTGAATTCCTCAGAAGACGTTTTAATTTTATTCGAAAAGTTGATAAAAAATTCACCGCAGTACGATGAAAATTTTCCATCAATAAAAGGCATTTTACGAACGCTGGAAATTTTTAATCGAAAAACTTACATTTTCGGACACATACGTCCTTCGTTTCCAGTAACCTTTTCTTGTACTTTTTTACATTTTATAAACTTCCTGTGGGATATTTTTTTGTTATTTAAAAGAAAAACGAATGGAAAATTCCGCCATTTCCTGGAATATCATACGCGTACCTTATCTTTATTAGATCACTGTTGGCGATGTAATTACGATTTCGTTCTTGTATGAAAATTCCTTTTAAAGGAGGCGGTCAAAAGTCAAAATGGTTGGAGACATTTACATACGTTAACATATCAATGAAGCCGCTTTGTGTAGGTGAAAATTAAGGAAATAAAAATTTACGGGAGATTTTTCGTTGGTTACTTGCGTATACGAGAATTTTCCTACATTTATATTTACGAATCAATCTTGAACTTGATGATTTGTATGTAAAATCATCTTTTTACTCACAAAGTTCATTATGCGAATCACGTTTTTTCCTCACAGAATCATTGTTGGCGTAAAATGCGCTCGTCGCTGACGTAGCTTGTAATTGACTATCTTACAACCTTTTTGCACTCATTATTAAACCGCAAATTAGAATATGCAGATTATTCGTTAATTAATTCCAACTTTACAGGGGAGTTTATATTTCATTAGAGGAACACCGTGAGCTTACGCTTTTCAGCTTCTTGTTTTAATCTGGAGTAGGTATTTTCGAGATTTTCGCAGCTTTTTTTTTCTAGCCTTGTTTATAATTTCTTTATTCGTTAAAGGAACACTAATCTTTGTCATTAAGTGGGATTACGTCTACGACGTAATAGCCATGTCTATTGTATCGCGGTATTTCGCCGGCAAATACCGTAATCTTTGGATGCTGCATTCAGATGTATTTGCTTTTAATGATTCCTACGCTATAAACCGAATTTCGCGACGCGAGCATTTAAAAATTGGGGGAAATATAAAAGCAGAACGTTGCTTATCTATATTTCCGTATAAGTTTTTACCCTACAAAGTCTGACTTCAAAACGCGCAATTAAAGTTCTCGTTGAGCTTTCGAGCATTTTTTTCGATAAATTAACCGAGTAATTTTTTAAGAAGTGTGCATTCATTTTAACAAATATCTCAATTGGTTCTTCTACGCTGAAATATTCCCTCTAAGTGATAAAAAGTTCAAGGGATAAACGTATTTCTCGTATTTTACGACACGAAATACTTCGCAGGTATACTTAGAATTTGATTTATATTTTCCGCATTCCAAAATGCACCTGACAGAGAACTTGGCGTCATTTGGCGTTTTAATTCTATAAAAATATACGATGAATTATGCTACTTCGAAATAAAATTAATATTAAATTATGTAGAAAAATATTCAACTCGAAATCTAAAAGAATGTTTTAGTAACTCGAGTATTATTTCCAACAAAAAATTCTATAAATGTTGCTTTGCTATCTTACTGCATTGAAGATTTCTCTGCTGCAATTGGTCTTATTTTCGCATATTTGCCTCATATATTTTTTTTTTGGTTACTTATAATTTATTTTCATAATTTTAAACTTTTAAGCAACTATTGAGTGGGTGTTTCAGCGAGAAATATTTTTTAACGGAGTAATATCGTCAGGAAGCCAGTACCTCGTTTTTTGAAAATTATTTACATATTTTATTAAAAAATTTCAGTTTTACTCAAGAAAATGCTTATTGAGACAAATCAGAGAAAAAAAAGGAAAAAATTGAATAAATTATACTAACACCAAGATAGCTTAACGTAATTTAATTAGTTCTTTTCTTAATGAAAGATTAATGACATTAGATTACGAATGTGTTTGGGGTTTAAGCATATCGCTGGAATGTCCTTGATCAAAATTACTCGCTGATGTATTTCCTTTGTTAAAATTCTATTTCTATTTATTTATCTATTAAATTTAATACTCCATTGAAATTAGCAATACGCAAGTACATGATTTACTACGCGAATATGATGTGATTTGAATATCGGCAGAAAAAAAATTCACCAAGTCATCACAACGGCAATTAAATTACGTAAATAAAAATAGGAACGTTCATCTTCGATATTTGGTTCAATTATTTTAAAATTTTTTCCTCTTTTTTATTATACGCCATTAAACAGCCGTAAAAACGAGAACAAATTCGAAAAAAATTTTAATAAAAAATTTACGCAGACGCGCGTAAATTATTTAGATAGCGTTGAAAATTGATTCCAAGGAAATCGAGAAGGCTCATTCACATTTAAAATATTTTTTCGTTGATTTCTCGACAGGAAATATTCAAATATGAAAACAAACGAGGAATTTTTTTCTCGGAATTTTTTTTACGAGCTACGTGCAACTACTGAAGCTGGAGGCACAATTACTGAATTGGATTAATATTGATGGAAATTACGAACTACTGTCAGATTCCATAAAAACATGTTTAAAAAAATTAAATTCAAACTCACATTGATATGCCTTCCTGGATCATCTTCCACAAGTTGTCGGGCTATATCTTTACACGATTTTCGGGATGTTTGAGGTACTTTACTATCATCCTCCCAATATCTGCTCGATGAATGAGAATACAAAGCCGCTGGTGTAGCATGTGTAAGCCTGGTATTAGTCACAATTCCGGTGGATTTTCCTGTGTTAAAGTACATTTATGCCAGAATTAATAAAAGTGTTGTTCAAGTAGTAGATACTTAGCATAAGCTTAAGTTAATATTGTACGAGTATTTAGCCCAGGGCTGTGCAGAGAAAACCTGGACCTCGTTCCCTTGAAAGGGGCAGGCATTTTTTACAAGGGTTGGTCGTCGTTTCCAAAAGGCCCGTTATTTTTTACAAGGGATTAACACATATGCGAGCTCCTAGAAAAATCCGGGCCCGGGAAAATCCCCTTTCCCGCTTCAGATTGGGCCTGATTTAGTTCACCTAATTACGATAAATTTTTAAATTTATTTTTAAAAAATTTTTATGAGATTGTTTAAAAAACAAGTTCCAGATTATCGTAATCAGGCAATTTAATAAATTGTTCGTCGATGAAATATGCATCACTCATCGCTGCAAAAATCGTCGACAGATTTCATTCAAATCACGTTTTTTTCGCACGTTGTAAGTGTGAAATCTTTGCCAAGGTGTTATTTTCAACCAATCATCTTTCTGGTGTAGTTCATAGGCGTGCTTTGATGTCTTTATTTTATCATTCGAAAGGATTGCCAGATTTTTCTTCGCGTCGGCATAACAAAGAGCGAAGTTGGCGAAAATAAGAAGTAATACTTCGACGCGGATTTGCGTTTGATTTGTTGTATATACACTCGAACATACGGTAGCTTATTTCTGTTGGAAAATTTCGGGTATTTTTTCCATTTTCTTTTCACCTTCATACCTATGTTTTTCATGGAAGCAACAAACGTAACCGCAAGAAGAGCTAAGGTTCGATATTCGTAATTTTTGTGAAGTATTTTATCACTCGCTAGTGGCGATGAGTTTCAAAATTTACAAGATGTATGTATGAACAAGTTCCTTATGTTTGGTTATGACTGGAATAATTTACCAAATGGATAAAAAAACGATTCTCCCCTTTCTTATTAGACTCTTTACGATTTAGTTTCATCATGGTTTCATCCCCCCTCCCTCACATTGACAGATTGCTGACTCGAAGCCATTTGTATAAAGTTGTAAATAGAAACGGTGTATTTACAATTACAATAATTCAGATTAACTTACCTTCTTGCTGGGCCCAATCAATCAACGAATCCACTCTAGACGTGAAACTAGAGAAGCAATTTTCAAATCGACCTTTTCCGTCAAGTCCGACAGTTTCGAAATTTGTTTTCACCCCGCAAAGCAAAGCTGTAGCACATGCAGACGATTCGCCGACTTGAGCATCCAAGTTGTAAGTCTGAAAAGGAAAACTTACATAAAAATTGAACGATTTAATTGCGCGAGGTTGAAGGGTGAAACCCTTTCGTTTCATCGCCGAATTACCTTGAAACGAAGAATTAAATTAATAAAGATTCATTTTGCCGGTACAGATGTTACGAAATTTCTCTTTGACATTTTCAAAACTGCGTTAAAACATTTCCCTATATTTCTGTTACCACTAATGTAAGTCTCGGCGTAATGTGATGCAATTAATCGTATTTAATTTGTCGCATTTTACGCGTCAAAAGTATTAATAAAGCGCTTTGTAACCACTTCCGTAAATAAGGTCGTAAAATTAGACACTTTTCTTATAGGCCTTGGTTTCGTAAAGGTACAAGGTACTCGCATACGAGGTGAATTTGATTAAAAAGCGACAGCGGTGAATGGAATTAATTTCGTTTTGTTGCTTTCTCACTTTCTTTTTCAATTTTGTTTCGTTTGTTTCCTCGAAAAAATCGCTGTTACTTTCTTTTTTTGCAGAAAAATTCACTTCAAATTTATAAATAAGATCGTGTTTTTTTTGTTTTTTCTTCGAAGTGCATTTTTTAGGAAAAATTTGAAAGATTAGTGATGATCAAAATCCATGTTATCAGTTCATCATGACACGTCACTGCACGAGTCATCATGACAGCACCATGACATAGTTATGGAGTTGCTGCAACAAAGACGTGTCATCATGATGTGACTTTGACCATGTTATGATGACATAACTATGATATGTCGTGACGACATGACTATGACATATGACATGTCATCACGACCTGCTCCCATGACATGTCATTACAATATGCCACCACGTATGTCATTACAACATGCCACCATGACATGTCATCATGACGTGCTACCATAATATGTCATCATGACGTGCCACCATGACATGTCATCACGACATGACCATGGCATGCCACTATGTCATGCCATCACATGACCATGACGTGATCACAAGTCATTCATGGCCATGACACATTATTACGACATGTTATGATGAAAAGATGACATGAAATGACAAGAATGCATTTCATAGGTTTAATATGACAAACCTACCTAATTACCTTCGGCAAAATGATCCATTATCCGATACTGACAAAAAATATAACGAGCAATAATTTAATTCCTTCAAAAAAACACTACTGATTATCGCCAAAATGGATTTTTCACGCGAGACATATTTGAAAAATGAATTCAAGCTTTCACGAGACCGACTATAACGAGTGCGGAAGAGTACGAAAACCATTTCAAGACACGCATTCAAATCTCTCCGCGTCCTCAACTTTTCCATTTTGTAACACTCGAAGAATACCATAATCAGTTATCAACAATGAAATAGTAACATTTGAAAAATGTTTAGAAAACGTTAACTTCCACGAATAGGTTTCACGGTTCGTCGAATCTCATTGACTTTACATTTATGACGAACGAAATATTTAGACGTTTTGCTTTTCATAAGATGGAACGTTCGACAAACAGAACAAAATAAGCGAAGAAATCTCTGGCAGTGCGAGTAAACATCTTCGGCAGATGTGACGATTTACGTTTTTTAAACTGAATGCGCTAAATTTAACACGCCTAATATCACCCGAACGGCTTTACCATTCGAGTAAATGTTAAAAATTTTTAAAATCGATTACGAAAAATCTGGAACTAAAAGCAAGTTTTTCTTTCGCAATTTATGAAAAGTACAGTGAAGCTAGTTACGCTTCGTTGAGTAATAATCGTAAAAACGTTAAAGGTACAAATTCAATCGAAATATATGTTTTTCTAAGACTCCAAATATCTTCTCGTATAATTATTATGGTCAACGTTTCCTGTATTTATAGTGAATCTGTAGATATAGTTACACGCTTCGTTTTTATTTTTATAACTCCACGAAATGAAAAAACAATCAATTTTTTAATGTTATAGAATAACGAACGAACAACCGAAATATGTAGAATTCAAATCCTCAAATTTTTACCTCACTTCTAAAAATTTATACGCAATAATTCCCTCGAGATTGGAAAATTCTTCAATTTACCTTAATATTACAAAAACTGTTGAATTATTACCATCCGGTGAGTATTTTAACGCTAATTTTTCTCACTAACTTCGGTAAAACTTTTGTTCCTTACCTTAGGCGGTATCATGTTCAAAAACCACCATGTTTTTCACAAACAAAAACATGTACAATGAAGCGTTAATTTCAAAACTTGAAATTTTCTTCGCAGTTCTCGATATCTGCGATGTATTTAGTTCATTATAAACGTTGATGTTTCGTTTTTCCTTCATGAACTTTCCCTAAACCGACAAATAAAATTACCGGACAAAGAATTTAGGTCGTTGTTTGATTTTTTTAAAAGCCTATGGCCGATTTGATATAATTTTTAAATGGTAAAAGCGCTTCGTAAACTTTTCCTTTTACCAAGTTTTAAAAATTCCGGAATATTGAAAAAGCTTAAACCTACCGACCAAGTTTTATGGGAATTCTTTTTTTAATTCGTATACTAACATATTTCATCAATTAATTCATGTTGTGAAATGTTACTGTAGGAATGAAAGAAACTCGACGTTTTAAAATTGTTTCACGAAAAACCGCGTTCGTAATATTTTCCTTTTTTTTTTGCCATTACATTCAAAAAAGTACATATTACATACTTAATATACAATATTTTTCTTCGTTATAGTAACATTTCCGTTATGCTTTTAAATGGTAGCTGGAATTATGCTTATTTCATGCGGTACCTATTTTATATTTTTAGAAAATTATACGGAATCCATTTCTGTCGCCATCGTGTACACTTTAGCTTATTTCTTCACATAATAAAATTTGACCAACGTTATTTAAGATTTTCGTGTAATTCGAAATAATTTGTTTGCTGTGGTTGATTAGTTATATTTTCAGTTTTTCTGATTCCTCAAACTCCTAACAATTACGTAAAGATTTTCGTAGTGTTTAGGACAAGTTGAATCAAAGATCAATCATTCATAAAATTTTATTGTATGGCCCTCAACTTCGTGGTGTTTAAGGCCAACTTTGGAAAAATCAACAGCACCACAATTACGTATTTGTAACAAAAAAGAAACTAAATTTAGAGTAAAATGTAAAGAGAAAGGAATACAAACACAAAGTACAAAATATCACAACTCGACTACATCTCACCATATTAGCCTATCACCACAACAAGGAAAGCATCATACATACTTGGTCAGATTAATTTATATCAAATAGTTTTCACTACATGTAGCATTCGCAACATACTTTACCTATGAGTAGAAAAGTAGGTATACCCCGTTACAAACTTTTCAAAGTTTTCTGACATATGCACGATGAAAATTATTTCAAATCATTGAATTAATAATTGATTCGCTAGTCAATTCGTGATTACAAAAATATTAATTTATTCATATCACTGATAATCACAGATAAAAATTTAATTAGGTACTGGTAATTGAATTATTTTTTTTTTATTACGAACTAGCTGTGGAATTGATGAAAGTAAATAAAAAAGAACTTATTTTTAATTGATCATTGCTTTAAAATGTTGCCCAAAATAAAATAATGATGAACGCTCAGTTTATTTTTTTAGTGTTTATTAGTTTCGTGTTAAGCATTAATTATAGATTTTTCATTATTGCGAAAGGTGAGTGATCTTTATGAAACAAAATTTCAGAATAATTTTATTTAAGAGCAGCAAGCTGCATAAATGTGTTTAAATAGGTAATAAATATTATCGTCATGAAATTTTCGACACAACTAACTGAAAAGCTTCAGATACGTTTAGGTATCATTATCTGTATTTAGTGGAGCATAATGAAACAAAAATTTTCATTTACAAACATCAATGACGTCATTATGCATTGCTAGATGAAAATGTTGATTTGTCCGAGGATACCATTGAAACCTTGAAGAAAATCTTTAATGAAATCGTTCGAAAAAATACAAAACACGGGTTAAAAAAAGAAACAAAGGAAATCAACGAAGCACTCGTAAGTTGATCATTTGAAACGAACAGAGTACGTATCAATTAAATAGTCACATATTTTATTATTTGATGTTTACACAGTTTCCGGTCAAGTTCCTTTGCGCTATTTTTACGGTTCATTCAGAATTTCACGGTATGAAAGAACAATGCAGAATTTTTGACACAGTTAAACTCGAAAAATCAGACAAAACATCAAAGCGTTTGGTAAAACTTCCAGATTACATTAGAGATTTAATAAGGTCCCAGGATGGTCACCAGGATAGCAAGAAATACTTGGAAAAGCTGACTACTCTATTTCGTAATTTATACTATCGACTTAATGGATATGATAAATCTAATTTCTTTGAAAAATTGAGATCGTCATTACAAAATCAATATAAAGATGAAAATATCACAAGCGTGTATGAACATTTTGCTGCTACGATTACCAGAGATTACGCATTTTTTCGTGAAGCGTTTGATCATTCGTTTTCTAAAATTTTGCAAAAAATAGAAAATTGTGCATCGGAAAATTTCACCACGTATGTATTTGGAGTGAACGGAAGATGGTTTATGAACCATTCACATATTGATCATTTAAACATACTCCGTAAAGTCTACTACGAAGTACATAAACATGAGAAGACGATTTCACCTTCAGAAATTCAACTTGAACGTTATTCGTGTGAAAATATACTACAGCAACAGATCGTAATTCCTTTATATGATAAGTGCGATTTCGGAAGGGGCTTCACAATGGTCAACAACAAAAATACCTAGTAAATAACTATATTTAATATGAAATACTTGATTATAAGGTAGTATTAAGAAAATTTATTCAAATAAGTAAACTAAGTATTCCTACTAGATTATCAAAGTCATTGTTATTGAAATAATAATACTACTTCAATTACTATGAAGAAAACGTGGCGTGATACATGACTGACATCAATTGAAACGTGACACTTGCAGGGGTGGTAGAACGAAATCAATTCGTTTCGTTCCACATAACATTTCTACGGGGTTTTCCAATTTTGTTTAGTTTCTTCACTCAAATGATTTCGTTTCGTTCTTTTTTTTCAAAAAAATTCATCAAAATCTATCAAAATTCATCTTGCAAAACAAAAAATAAACAAAAAAGATCAACTTCTGACGTGTCTGTGGTTACTTTTCTACATGATAAGCCTTCTAGCATGATTTTCTTGGAAGTATCTCAGTAAGAGCACTGAACAAACATATTTCGTTGAAAAATAATAGAAAAATCACAAATTGAACGTTTGAATTACAGTAGCAGAAACGAAAGGAAGTAGTTCCACATTTCGTTACTTTTTTTCCAAACAAAATCATTTCGCTTCACATAACGTTACAGCAATTTTTTTGAAAAAAATGCGTTTCGCGTTTCGTTTTTCATTTCGTCTGTGCATGAAAAATCCTGCAAAGCTATAAAAATTGCACATTTTCGTAAGTCGTTACATGATAAAAGTTAACCCGAGCAAAGCGAGAACAATTTTTTAGATTGGAGGAATTTCGCAATTACGGTTTTACCAAAAACGATCATTACCGGAGAGCAGCTTTTATGCACCGCCATCAATTTAATGATTTGAGATGCATTGATATCGATAACGTATTTCATCTTTGGAAAAGATTTCTTGAGGTCGAAGCTGCTCAAGGTCATCTCAGCCGAAATGGTTACTTTGCGCATTGTACAGCGCATGTTATCAGTATGTTTAATTGGATCTTATCAAAATAAAATTTTCAGACTTCAAATTTGTACTTTACCAATTACCATAATTTCATTTCACATAATTAGAAAAATATATTTTAGAAAAAAACATAACGAGCGAACAGAATAGGAGATGAAACTATCAAGTACATATTGAGTAATCGACAATTCGACATTCATCATGTATTCATTACTGATTCCTCGCTTAAATTATCATATGAACGTGGCATATTAAAATATGAAATTGTTGAAACGGTGAATATTTTAAACATGTTTTATTTAACGTCTTGTGTAAAATTGAACTCAACATATCAGTATTGAAGAATATAATCTACTTCTTCACACAACTTTCAAGCTGGAACTGGGTATCGAACCAAAACGTAGAATTTCAGGTAAAAACTTGGAATTTTCATTATTTCACATCAATATTTAGTGAATGCTACATCTTTGTAAGTAGTTTGTAGAGATTACGTGTTGGTAGTAGAACATAGAATCGCTTATGTATTTGTGTAATTATCTACAACTTTTCCTATCCAAAGTTGAAGATATTCTAAGCTGAACTACTTATTATTGCATCCGTATTCATACCCGTGAACGATGATATCATAAGAATGTAGGAAGCTTTGTCAATGTGGAAAATTGTTATCTACGAAGTACGTGGTTTTGTTATCAAACCGAACAAGATCAAAGGTAAACGCAACATATTCTGTACCTTTGAGAGCTCCCTCTGTAATTTCTCTCCAGCTTTCGTTATGTTTAAAAATCACTAAAATATGGCGTTCTACATTGTTACAAGCTTTCATAAAATATACCCTTATAATGGGCTGGGATTTCGACAACTCGTCTAGATAGAACCAAAAAAATACTCCAAAGTTATCAGCTTGTGGTTACTTTTCGGTTATAAAGGTTTACGAAAATTCGCCAATTTAAACTGCCCGTTATAAGTTATTTGCTCGTAAGCTGTAAAAACTTTCGGTTGGGCTGGTTAAAAAGCACGCCCGTCTACTTTTTCAATGTTTTTAAAGAAAAATAAGCCGAAAGTTTTCTAAGGTCGGTGTCGTGTATCGCGTACGGTGCTGTTTCGTCGTTGGAAATTTTTTTAAAATTGCCTACATTAATAGCATCGGACAAAGTTTTTACTGAAATAGTGTTATATGAAATCGATGATAATGTATCCAACATGGATGCTGTGGCCGATTCAATGGTGTATTTACATTTACGTATCGCGTCTGACCTCAAATATGTATAAAAATTGATGCGAGAATTTGAAAAATTGTCTTCCGCTTGATTTGATTTTATTTCGGTGGAAATACCGAAGAAATACATCGAGGGATTAAATGTTACGACGTAAATAGTATTTTTGCTATTTTCATTTTTATTTCTTTAGTTTTATCTCGCTGGACGCCCGGACGGGTTTTATTTCC
The DNA here is from genome assembly GCA_003261595.1 of Maconellicoccus hirsutus. Lineage (NCBI taxonomy): Eukaryota > Metazoa > Arthropoda > Insecta > Hemiptera > Pseudococcidae > Maconellicoccus > Maconellicoccus hirsutus. Next base: position 80,167 of record QBDW01005551.1, on the reverse strand, counting down.
ATGATGGAAGTATAACGTATATTTTCAACTAAGTCGTGCGTGATTTATAATACAATTTTACACCCTCGAGAACTTTTACTTTCGGTATCTATGCCCATTACAATGGCTTAATTGAGTTGCTAACTTAATTGATTACGTGGGTCGATGTGTTTAAACCAAATGTGACACTTTATCGTCTCAATACATGGAAAAGTTGCGTGAATTATGAAAATTACACAACTATACCAACATCGAAAAAACATCGCGCCATGATGTAATTATGTTTATAAGCTTTAATCTGTAGACGTTCCATTGTAATTAATTAAATATCCAGTGAGCATTCGGCGGCCAAGCGATGCGCAGAAATTGCTTTTAAAATCGACATATAAAACTCCTCAAATTGCTTACCACGCCAGTCAACGTTATGGTACTTTATTACTTCGTAGACACTCTTTTCTATATACTTTCTGTTTGCAGGTTCGTTAAATTATTATTCCATCTTTGTACTTGGTTTTCATTAATATTTTCTAGTCTTTTAGTTATTACTTATTTCACCGTTGACGCAGAACTTAGCGCCAAGTTTATAATTAACAAAGTTTATTTTCGTTTAAAATCTAGATCGTGTGATTTCTAAATTTAAACTTTTCGGTTTAGGATGCGATTATTTTTTGAATTATTTTTTAGTTTTTTCGAATATGTAAGTCTAGAAATGGAATTACATATATTAATTTTTTCATGCTATTTAATAATTGTTCAAAATCGTGTTCTAGGGTTGATTCATGTCCACAGAAACGCAACCAAGCATTTTAGCTAAATAAGCCTTCAGTGTTTTTTGTAGAAAATTCAGTGTAGATTAATTTTGCTAATAACGAATTTTCTCATATAATGCATAGTTTTTGAGAAAAATGCAAAAAACCATTTCTCAGTAGGTTCCAAACGCTGTCGATTGGCCGAATATAAATGCGGGTTGTCGAATTTCAGTGGTTTTCAAAATGTGAGGTGGGAAGGAGCAGATTCCCCTCTCTTCCCCACTTCATCATGTCTCCGTCGTTTGAAGAACCGTCTCGAATAATTTTCCAAACGATTTCAATATTTACAAGTCTGAAATTTCTAGTGGTGCCGAAAAGGCATATTCTTAAGAACGATTCTTCAAAAAAATTTTTGAGGGGGGGAGGAGGACGTGAAAATCACATTCCAACTTTAAATTACCCAAAAATCATAATTCCAATCTAAAATTACTCCGAAATTGAAATCCAACTCTGAACTTACCCCCCAAAATCATGATCCGTTAATTCATCAGTAAAATTACCCCCTCCCGTTCCCCCACCTAATTAAAAAAACAATCAAAATCCGTCGATCCGAGGAAGATTTCGTTCATTTCTATACTTCTATGGATAAGCAGAGGGTATTGCCAATCATGCCAATCATTTCATTCAAGACTAGAGTATAATGAGTTGCATAACCAATTTTTGCAGGAAAAACCACAAAAAATCCTTGTAACTGCCCAAGAAAATTAAATTCGAGGTGACCGGCTTGGATTTGAACGAGAGTTGGATTTTTGAAAAGAGCATGTCAAAAAACCTCCAAAACCAAAATTTCAACGGCCCAAGTTAACTTTTCGATTTTTGGTGAATTTTTGAAAATTGAAAATTACAAAATTTCTATTAAAAATAGAAAATTGGAAAAAAAATCTGGAAAAATAATTTTAAACCGCTCACAAACTATTTTCCCTTAATTTGGACCCGCTAAATCCGAAAATCGCATCGGCGAGCCGTTCTGGAGCCTCCAGCGCGATTTTCATTTTTCTCCAGGAACTTCGAAATGCTCCAGAACGCTTCCATTTGAAATTGAGCAGCTAAAAACTTGGTTCCCACTTATTTCTGACCTACCGAACCGACTTGACTACCTTTCGGGAAAATTCCAGTCGGACACCTTGAATAGGTTTTCTTGAACTAGTTATTACGAATCGAAAAAAAATCTGTATTTCGATGACACGTGCTGGAATGTAGTCAAGTCGGTTTGGTATGTCGGGAATAAAAGGGAAACAAGTTTTTAGCTGTTCAACCACACGTGGGCGCATTCTGGAGCATTTCAAAGTTCCTGGAGAAAAATGAAAATCGCGCTGGAGGCTCCAGAACGGCTCGCCGATGCGATTTTCGGACTCAGCGGGTTCGTCTTATGGGGAAAACTATTTTTCGGTCGATTTCAGGGGGGCTGGTGGATGTCAAAATTGGAGGGTATGTCCTCAAACACTGTGGGGGATCTCGACGCCACTGAAAATTTCTCGATCAAAGTATGAAAAATTTGAATATTCAATAATCTTTAAATTTACCTATTTTAGAGTCTACCTGATTCATGACTCGAATACTTTCGTTGAATAATAAAACACAAGAATAGGCCCAGTTACGGTAAATGATATTAAAAAAGAAAAAAAACAAAGCTGTACGTTGTACAATGTAGCAACATTACTTTCGACGAAAAAAAAATTAGCTAATTGAAGAAAAATTTCTGACAAGTTTTTTTCTATCTTATTTATTCGGTCGTTCGCGGCTTCGCGCAACGTAAAAATTTAAAGTAGAAAAAAATTTCCACGCGGTTGATTTTAATTGAAATAAAAAATTAATTTATTATTTAAATAATTCTCGACAACAGTGAAGTTTTAGTTTACTTAGACGTAATTCGTTAAAAAACGAATATCTTTCGAATAAACCGAAATCTACGAGTAATAAAATTGAAATTTTAAGCGAATTTAACGATGAATATTTTACACGTGAACGATTCCCAGTTCGCGTATTCGTTTAATGGTGTAAAATAATTTAACAAGCTTCGACTTGACAACGCGTCATTCGTCAATTCCGAGAATTCATTCGATAAAGATACATCAGCTGATAAAAAATACAAACTGAATGCTTTTTGTAGTCGAATATACAATAAAAAGTGAAACGTAAAACTGGACCGTAAATTTTTGAGTATTTTTGCGGATTAATTAAACAGAAGGAAATTTTAAAGCGAAAACGTACACCGCATATTTTAGTAGCTTACGCCAAAGGGTTTGGAAAAAATCTGCGTATTTTGTATTCACGAATAAGGGTGAATTTTCGCGAAAAGGGACGTTAGTGGTTGATTTTATCGTGATTTTGTACGTGTACGTTTGTACGTAATTATGTAGCATTTAAAAAATACTCACTTTGGTTAACGCAAGAGCTGGAAATTTTTCCCAAGCTAGTTCTAAATCTTCGCCGAATTTTTCTTGACGTTGGCCTTTGAAAATTCGCGCCGCTGTTAATGTCGTCACACCCATTCCGTCGCCTACGAGAAATATCACGTTTTTCGCACGTTCTCGTTTATTCCCATATAATGCTACTTTTTCTTGTATTGCTGTTTTTGCCTTCTGGTACCAGTATTCGCGATCTATAAGCAAAAAAATCACAGAAATTAGCATATTTGAGGAGCATCGTGTATTTGAGGATATTTTCCGATTTATATTCTGCTAAAAAAAATTGCTGATAAATTTTTTTCGCTTCAAAGGGAAACAAATTTTGTAAAATTTTACATCTTTCTTTATACAAGTAAATTGTCATACATTTTTTTTTGTAGTAGGTATAAATTCTGTTCCTTTGATTCGTAAATTATTTGTCGAGTTTTTCGAGGCTTTGAACTCGGTAACTTCTGAATGAAGGAAGAGTGCGAAATAATCCCGTAGTTTAGCGTAAATAAAACTTCGCAGGAAAAAATATTTTTCGAGACATTATGGTTAAATATTACATTACGGAATTGTACACTTGAAAAACCATTACTTTTACGTGTTTGAAATTCGCGAATACGACGTCTTTTCTTCGGATGTTCCTTACAATCAACGAATACTTTATAATAGCGTTTCACAGCGCATCCCTTGTCTTTTTACGTTAAAGGAACTTCATTTAGTTTTGTTTTAGCATACAAAAGAAAAGCGATTATTTTTTCTCGCAAATTTCACAGTTTTCTGTGGGTTTTCGAATACAAATATAGATGTCCTTCTATCTAAGATCATCGTGTTTTATGTTTGCATATGTAATATAATTTTTTGCCATCAAATATATTATTATATTTTATTGAAAAGATGTTTATATGATGATACAACTCTCTCGTTTTTTTTTTTTTTTAAATAAAATACTTAAACCGTGGAAATATCGATAAATACTCTTCGCCACTTGCCAAATTATAAGGCGCACCGAAATAAATTCGATTTTATTAGATTCGTAAATTTTGCCAAAACGTAATCGCGAATATTTTCTATATATTGAACAATAAAACAAACTTCCTGGCAGTTATTTTTATATAAAAATAACGACGACTGTTTGAAAAACTCGCTTTTAATTTCCACCATTTCTATACGTACAATGTACCTGGCACTGTTTTATTTGTTCTACAGTATTTTATTTTCCATCTTTTCATCTGTGTGTTTTATTATCACGTTGTAAAATTTATGATTTATCTAATTTCACTGCAACGTTTACCAAACAATAAAAACTCTTTGTACACATTATATCGATTTAGTACGACTGTGAAATAATACGAGGTAAGGAGTTATATTTCTTTTATTTGTTTCAGATTATCGTGATTAGAAGAGTAAACTTGTTCCACGAGATATTGTTTACTTCTTGTTTAGTTCATTTTTACTGAAACGTTAACGGAGGAAAATTCGCATTGGCGTGATTTTGTGAGGTGAGTTGCAAATTAAAATTACTCGATTTAATTTAAAGGATTTTTTTTTAACGAGACCTGTAATTGGACAAAAATGATGATGATGAAATATTTTAATAAGCAGCTGTTGCAATAGTAACATTGTTAGGTATGAAATGTATTAATAAGCGAAAAAATATATACTCGTAAATATATTAATGAGCAAAACGATATAAGGAGTGAGTCATATCCGTTTATGATAAGTTGGTTATAGTTTTTTAAAGAACGTTTTGGAGATTAGTCATACAATAAAGAAGCTGAAGTAAAGATGTGATGAATATTTTTGTTAATAAACATTAAGCTTAACATGGTAGGCAGGGGGTTTTACACTTCAAAATAAATCTTAAATAAATTTTAATTTTAAATCACATATATGGAATCTATTAAGTCTGTAGGTGTTGATATTATCAATTAACTCTAAGATTATTAGGATGATGTGAAATTCATTTAAAGTAGTTTTAATAAAAATAAAAAATGAAATTCTTGATGCTGCGAGTAATTTAACATGTTGAAGGAATTTACAAATGAAGATCGATGTTGAAAATTTCAATTTCAGCTTTCGTTTCCATTGTTATTGTATGTATGATGCACAAGATTACCCTTTTATGAGGGTGTTTTTTTGTAGATAAGAATGGACCGTAGATGAAAATTGTGAATATAAGAGTTGTAGAGAATCGAAAGAGGAATATTTTTTGTTTCATACACTTTTTCATATCTCTTCATATTTTTGAGTGATTTCAAGAAATCTTATTCTCAATGTTTTGGGAACCAATGATTGAGCTGAGGTGAAAAATCGTAAGACAAAAGTTGTGAAGAACTGAAAGAGCAACATTTTTAGTTATTTGCATTTTTTTCATATCTCCTCAAAATTTCCAGTTATGTGAAGAAAAGTAATTTTCACTGCTCGTAAGAAGGGACTACAGGTATAATAGGTTGCATAACCAATTTCTGAAGGAAAAAGCACTAAAACCCGTATAACTGCTTAGGAAAATTGTAATTGCAGATTATCACTCTATCGGATTAATAAATATACATCTAAGAAAATTATATTAAAAAATTGCTCAATTTTATGAAAATTTAAAGTTACAGGACTTATTTTGAGGTTTCTAAGATCTTGCAATTTCGGTTATTGATCAAATGGGGAAATTTTTTGATATGGTATCCTAAAACATGCACTTATTTGTTTGATGCAGCGATATTTCAGGATTTTAATTTCTCTAGGCAGTTACAGGGATTTTAGTTTTTCTCCTGCAATAATTGGTTATGCAACCCTTGCGCCCGTAATCTCGTCTTGATCGTTTCAGAAACACGCTTATAACAACGAATTTTGTGAACCTCTAGTTGACCTACGGTAAAAAATGTTGAAACAAAAGTTGTAGAGGATCAAAAAAGGGACAATTTTTGTCATGCATATTTTTTTCATATCTTAAAATTGTGAGTTATATGAAATAATTTTTTTTACTGTTTTTGCTTCAAAAATACACTCCTTATATAAAAGTAAATTTTGCGGACAACTGGTTGACCTGAGATGAAATATGTTGAGATAAAAATAGTTGGAAATTAAGAGTAGCTCATTTTTGAATATCAACTTTTTTTCGTATTTCTTCAAGTTTTTGAGTTATCATGGATAATCTCATTTTGAGGGGATATAAAAACCCTCGTGAAAAAAAGCTCTAAGGACTATCGATGGAGCATTTTAATACAGCAGTAAGAGACCCTTCCAGGTAGTTACTGCATGACCTTTTTTTTTTCTATATTTGAAGTAAATTTGAAACAGGTGAGGAGGGGGAGGAGGGGGGTCTGTGAAAATAGGGTTTTATATGAATTATTAGGATTGTGTGGTTTATTAATCGTAGAACCTTGGCAGTTTAAATATTTTGACGATGTTCTATACACAGCAACTTTCCGTCCTTGTTTCTTTATGAAAAATCCCCCCCCCCCCTTTACGTCACTGTTCAGAGCCAGTTTCATTTTTTTCTATTTTTTATTTAAATGAATTTGAAAGCCAGACCGATGAGGCACATGAAATTGAAATAAATTCTAGGTACCCACACCTACTACCCACTTACTTGAACCTATCTATCTCGAATATGTAAACTGCATCATCAGGTTATTTGAACAAGTACTTCGTATTTAAAGGGCGAACACGCGTTTGAATCTCAAACTGGAAAATTTTCTTTTACAAATTCTACCACGCTCTGGTACGTATCATAATGCATACAAGTATATTAAAAAGCTTTTGGGAATTTTTGTCGAAATGCTATCAAAATAATGAAAACTTCGTCGAATCTTTCACAAAAACGATTTCAAGTTTTCGAATAGGTACTTTGGAAAACCTCGTAAAAAGAATTTGAAACGATGTCACTCTTAAAGGGAAAAAAATTCCCCACGAGGTACCAAAATATGACGAAGTTTCGCAGCCTATCGTCGAAATAGGTACAATTTACATGAAATTTTATTCCCTAAATTGAACTGAAATAAATCTACTTTGTGACTATTGTTGAAGTACTTTTCATTGTTCAAACACATCAAATTACCTTAACAAATCAACCTCTTCGTTTTTCGTGCAGACGATATTATTGATAAATTCTTGTAAAACACCCACACAACTACAAATCCCTTCCGGTCTTGTGAATTGTCAATGTACCCTTGAAATAGTAAATCGACTCCGTGTATACTTTGGCTTGAAAGCATTAAAGTGCATTTGTTGAAAAAAAAAACTACCCTTATCTGGCCATTTGTATGTTTTTCTTGTTGGAAATTCCTGACGTAAAATGTCCATTTGTAGAAATGCAAACGAATAAGATTTATCTGATGGTTACACGTTGGTAGGAGGATTGTTATTAATCTTATATCGGGGTCTTCTTTCTATGTCAATAGTTATAAAATTCGTTCAACTGTAGATAAGTATAATGTTGAAATGTTGAAAAAGTATCTCGGAGCTTTCGCTGTTCTTTATCTTGTCGTTAGTTAAAAGTTGAGTTTTGTAACGTCTGCATAAGCGACGAAGGTGTTTTGATTGTTTTTGCAGCATTTTCGATTTCGTAAACACTTCGGGTTGTGTGTAAAATTACACGATAATGAAGTCAATGTTTTATATGGAAAATTCCTTCATTTGTGTAGAATTTTTTCAACGCAGCGAATTATCAAGGCTTACGAATTTATGGCGTAGAACGCGCAATGAAAGAATATGAAAAATTACGTTAGTTTATTATACCTAGGTAAAGTCAAGGGAATAAATTTTGTCGCAATTTTCATAATATGGATGAAATTTAAAATCAAGAATGCTTTTAAATTTGATTATGGCATATAAGTCGAGCTAAATTTCACCACCGTTTTCGTCATGGATTTGTTTACATTCGGGTGTGCTTTGCTTTGAAACGGAATTACTCGCGAATGCCATATACACGGTATTTATTCAGTCATCGTACGAATTCTCGTTCGTGACTTCATTCGCCTATTTCGGAATCATTTAAAACGTACGCCAAGGCGTTTCATTTGCTTTTGAGGGAATTTCCCAAACGACGGCATGCGGCTTTTATTACGAAACCTCAATTATACTTCATTATATAAACGCTGCGGTCGTCTGTTGCCTAAAAACCCGCCGGTTGGTGCTTTGAAGCAATCCACTCGGTTTGAAATTATCGGTTCAGATGACGCTCCAGAACCTGAATAAATTGACTAGAAAATCGACAAATGCTAGAAATATGGTTCATTCATCATCTACTGCGCTTTTCTGTCTTCACCTTGAAATTTTAATTCGACCGACTTCGTGTAGCGAGTTCGTGAAAGATGCGTTTTTCCTATTTCTTATATTATGTTTCATGACGTGTACGAAGTCAAATGCATTTTACTAAGAGAAGCTCTTTCGTCATGCTGACAGCCGCGTATATAGCTTGAAACTTTCAACTATGATTTGAAAAATGTATTTTCCCTGACGTGACATGGCTTCCTTTCTCGAGAATGTTATTTTTTCACATCCCAGCCAAGCATGCGATATAAAACCAAACATTGTGGACTTGTCTGCGATCGAATGTCGATTTCCGGTTTACTTTATTATTCTTTCGTGGTATTTACGTGAAATTGTAAAATGACAAATTATCCGCCATGAAATGTCCATAAATGCACCGGTATAAGTTTGGTTTTTCTCGTGATTTATATAAAAAGATTTCTTTAAATATTTGAAGAAGCGAAGAAAATCAAGCTGTAAAGAAAGCTGTAGTGAGGATCTAGACCATAGGTATGTCGTATCTCTTCCCTGAGTCAGGGCGAGGGGGAGTTGGAGTAATGTTAAAAAATTCAAATGAAAATAAGTAGGTAACTTTAGTAGATAACTTACTAGTAAAAACTAAAGGCTTAAACAAAAGCACACTCGAGTAAAAACCGGATGGTGAAAAGTCACTTATTTGTCAATTATGAACCAAATACTTTACCTCCTCAAGAATGTAATGATGAATTTCTCCCTAGGGAGGTAATTTCGGTAAAAAACGATGAAAACCAAGCGCCACAAAGTGAATAATACAAACTGCCATGATTACTGTACATTTTGTAATAGTAAGAGGCGGTGAGGGGGGGAGGTGATGGGTTGAAAAATTTCATCAGTTTTTATCAATCTCTTGATATAATAATCCTTAAGCGTTGAAAATCACGAATTTTTTTAAATGATGTGGTTAAAATTAGCCAGATTTTCTTTTTACTCGTGATAAAAGGTTAAAAACTGTGAATACGAGTAACATTAGAATGCAAATCTCTCGGGTGTTTCTTTAAGTACTAAGTCAGTTAAGGCAAAATATACCCTCTGGAGACTATTTAAGAGGAGATAAATTTTGGAATTCTCTGGACACGCATTTTCTGGTTAGCGGTGTTTCTTTCTCGATGAAGAAAAAATAAGAGATTATTTTTCGCGCGAACTTAAAATCACGATTTATGGCGATTTTTGCAGAATATGAATTCGAAAGAATGATGCAATTTTTTCCATGAAAACAGAAAAGTAAAATTTCTCAACTGCAGTAAAAATAATGAAAAATTTGCGAAAAGGTTTTCTAGAAATTTAGATTTTACCGTCAATATTCCATTTCCAATTTAAATAATAATAATTAATATTTAGAAGATTATTAATACCAAACTTTCGAATCGATTTTAAATTTAATTTTATCATCGTATAAGTAAAAGGTCATTCACGATTCTCCATTTCTCAATGAGTTATATCCTTAGAAAGCTACCAATTGCAGCTGGACTACGTTAACCTTTGTGAACCATTTGCTCAAAAGCTTTACTTCGATGTTTCAAGTACCGTTGATTTACGCGTGTTTGAAATTATACGCGAAATATTCATCTGCCAAGTATTCGTTTGATATTAGCGCTTCAAACCGCAAACGTTAATAATTTAGCTTTTGCTTCGATGAAATTTATTTTACGTAAAAAGACGCAAAATGAATTCAATTGATGTGATCGTTTGAAATATCGTTTAAAGTTTGTACGAATATAAAATCTGATTAAGTTTGTCGTTAACGTAAACAAACCGATTATAGCTTAACTCGTTTATCCTCAAATTACTCCTTCAATTGTGCAGTTAGATAAAATTCCAAGAAGTCATGCTGTAGGTATGGTTGTGTTGTGATAAAACAGTGATCAGGGATTTTTGTCTATCTTTGAAATTGGAGGCGTCAGAGTAAAATGAAAATTTGTAAACGTCGTTGCTCCTTTAATTTTCAAGTTATGCAAAAACAAGTCATTATATCTTTGTGGACCTTCTACAAGCTCTAAATAAAGGTGATGTGTTGTTTTTGTCTGTTTTGAGAACTGAAGGCGCAGCGGCGGTTATAACTAGCTTTACTGATGAAAAATCAGAAAATTTGTCGCTAGTTCGCATATTGGGTAATTCGTAAATCGAAAAATAGCCCGAATAAAAAGCATGGCATTTTTAAAGAGGATTTCAAATATATGAAAACATTTGTCTTTATATTTCTTACAACCTAAGAAATCGTGTATTGAACGTGAAAAAACATGCTTTCAGTAGTTCAATATAGTATATATAACACTTTTGAGACATATCTCAGAAAGATGGCCTATTTATAGGCTCGATTTGCTTCCTGGGAGAAAAAAGATAAGGACAATTTTTGTTCGAAATTTTACGAGGAATAATTTTAGTTATTTTCATTTCCTCGAAATAATCGTTATTTCGGGAGATATATCGAAAAAAACGCCGATCCGAGAAACACGCCATGTTGTAACGTGGTGTAGCCCACGTGCCACGCGTTGAGGGTCGATTAGTAGTGCATTATCGTCGGGGACACTTTCCGCTACTTTTTCGCGAAAAATAAATATAATGGCAAGTATTTGGGATAAATCGTATTTTCTTTTGTATCCCGGTGCATGTCAAGTCATCGCCAATTTCGATCATCGGTGGTTTTTAGAAAACAAAACGCGGAATACACAACAATAAGATGAAAATTTGTTCATTTCGCCCCAAAATTGTAGCATTTTGAATTTCAGCGTAACCGAAGACCCATCATAACGCATAACACTCATATTATATCTTCACAAACAGCATCCACGTTGACACTTGGGTCTTTTCTTCTCTATATTATGAAAATAAACTGAAAATCGTGTAACGTACTTTATTTCATCTATTCGATGGCTGATGGGGTAAAGTACATTCACTATCTTACATAAACACTCATTTTTCAACAACAGAAAAAAAAGTATCTTCGCGCAATCACGAAGTGAAATTACAAAGCTCGTTTTCTTAGTTTTTGCGTTCTGCGACGACGTAAAACTTAACTCTTGTTTGTTACATAATACGATTATTTCGCCAAAGGCGACACCACCGAGTAACATTTCGCGCTATTTTTTCACAATTAGTAGAAAAAAGTTACAACCCTTACTCGGACAAAAATAAATTCAACAGAAGACATAATTTTATAGTCGAAAAGGAACTTCTTCAGAAAGCTCGTGAAAAAAATAGACGGCGAATACTTAACAGCAACGTTTCATCTTTGATCATTTTTTCCCATTTAAAGAACTCGCCGATGGGAAGAAGCGAAAAAAATTAAAAGCTTCGATAACTTCGAGAATCTTCTATTATAAGATGGCGTTTTTCGATGTTGGTAATTTATTTATATTAATCTCGTCGTCGAAGTGAAATTTTCACCGCAATTATTCGCATCGTCGGAGTTCCTCTTATTTGTGGCGATAACGTACAATGAAGTCGATAGACGAGGTGATCTACGTATTTGGAACACGTATGAAAAATAATGCGGAATTATTTACCTACAAATAAGCCTCATATGTATTCGTTGGTTTTCCCATTTTTTCAACTCTTTCTCCTTGCCTAATATAAACTAAATCTGCTCGTAAATGATACAAGACACAAATACCTCCTTTGGGTTTTTGGTAAATTGTCGAAATAAATCAACAGTAATGTTTACATTATGCATTTCAGCTCCCGCGGTTGCTTTTGTAAATAATATTTCATTTCGGGTGTTTTTTTTTATCCACGTAATAAAGCTGCCTCGCGTTCGTACGTGCTCGCCTGTGTGTAATTTTCACCGAGGTTTCGTTTTATCAACTCGATGAAAAAGCGCCAATGATATCGTTAATGAGTATTTGTAAAAATATACGTATTCGGCGGCGACGAATTTTAAATTATTTTAATTTCACGATGTCCGTATTCGTCAATATTGCGCAAAATTAATTGGAAAATTTCAACGTAGTTTTGTGTATTTTTCGGATGATTAAAAATACCAGATTGTAATCTTATTGTGGAAAATCTCGTAAATACTTGTTTATAACGTCGGTACATATATTTCCAATGATTGTGGTCACGTTTTTGAAAATTTAATTTAAACTCAGCTACGTAATCGTTTTATCTTGTTTTCGCAATATCGTATTCCTCAAGGCCTCGTAAAAACGAAGTCGAATTTTTCGCCAAATTTTACTATCGGAGTTGTTTGACGTATTGAATATAAAAAATACATAATTCGGGAGCGCTTGACCATACAAAGAATGCAGGAGTATTAACCTCGTAATAGATTTTTTTTTTCAGGAATTTCCACGTTATTTCTTTACCACGAAATGCGTCCATTTTGAAATTTCCCTTTAAAAGTGTAATCAAAAATATAGACGTATTTATATCAAGAAAAAGAAATTATACACCTGAGACGAAACGTGTAAAATAACACGTGAAATACTCCATTCGCGTATTTCATTCGCATAACGATTATTTCGAGTAAACAAAGTAACCATATAATTGCACGTGCCTTTTTATCGATTTCCTTTTTTTTCTTGTAAAAACGCCCAATTTGTTTATTTGAAGTTGAATCCGAATTGATTTGAAATATTCATTTGATCGACTCGAAAATTTTGAGAAATTTTTTAACTAAATTCCCGCCTACGCATCCGTAATAGTCATTCGATTTGTCAATTACGAGCATAAAGAGTATCTTGAAAAATTCCAGTCGACGGCGTTCTTCGAATTTCACAAAGGAAACAAAGCGTAACTGAACCTGTAAATGGTATTGTTGGCTCATAAATTTCCTACTCCGTATATGTTACGATTCTCATGTTAATAAATTATTTTCTTTTGTAGTGGGCCGCTCGTGAGGGAGGAAATCGAATAGTGGAATATATTTTCCAGCCCTCTTCAAAGTCATAGTCTTACGTGCTCTCAGAATTCTTTTTTTCGGTTTTCCTCTATTATAATTTATGGTGATACAAAACCATCTCAATCAAATTATCCACTTTTTTGCAAAATTCCAGCCTGTCGCTTGGAGAGTAATTTTTTGACCTGTTTTTTTTAATAGCAGAAAGAGAAATTCAAAGGATCTCTTCCAAGGTAGCTGGAATTATCTGGGGAGGTGAATAATTCAAATGAGACCTGTGGTACCGAGAAGGCATATTCTTGAGCGCGACCCCTTAATAAGATTTTTATGGGGAAACGTGAGAATCACAATCCAACCATAAATTGCCTCTGAAATTCGAATCCAACTCTGAAATTACCCCTAAAATCATAATCCATCAATTCATCAGTAAAATTTACCCCCCCCCCCCCTTCAAAAAACAATCAAAATCTGCTGATGCTCTAAATTTATTACTTTCGAATGTATTGACGTTTTCCTAAATGTACAAAATATTTCTCTATTTCCTGTTATGTTGAAAAATTGATTATTTATGACTAAGGAGCGGATTTTTATGCGATAAAAAATGATAAATATGCACATATAATATGCGTTAAAAACTAAAAATATGCATGTTTTTCGCAAAATATGTATAAAAAATGCTGAATCAACTACGTCCGTTTCTATTCATTTCCGTTCAATCGTTTACGAAAATTTGTTTTGAAGTTATGTATTTTTCTACGTTTTATTTAACAAATACGAAATAATTTTCATCGGAAGATTTTTTTTTATAAAATTGAATAATAATTTGGCATTTTAAGTTACTTACAATAAAATTTCTTCGATAGTCATTCAAAAATTAGTTTCACAAGAATAAGTGCGGAGCGCTAGTGGAGTCATCTAAAATTGAAAATTTTTATATCAAGGAATCAAAAAGTTGAAAATTAAAAAATATCGCAAATATGCGGTAAAAATGAGAAAAAATTCGAAATGTAAGGAAATTTATCAAAATAAGTGTTAAAAATGGTCGAAATATGTAAAAGTACGTTTTTTTTTGGGCAAAATATGCAAAATATGAAAAAACAAATTAGGCTCATTCGCTTTGAAATGCTGTAAAACGAAAAACTACCTGGAATATATCGATTCAACTTCAACACAGAAAAACATTTAGTTATGACTACAAAAAAGGACGTGACAGATGTCAAAATTGGAGTTATGTCCTCAAATGCACCGGGAGATCTCGGCACCACTGAATGAGGCGGTTGAGAATCGGCGGGAAGCTAGTTTTAAACGGCTTAAATCTCATATAGAAGATTCTGCAGGAAACAGAAATCGTGCAAAAAGCTCTAGAACACCTGAAAATGCGAAGTTTGAATTCAGGAGGTTCAAATTTAGAGGAAAACATAATTTTACGCAATTTTCAAACATTCCTCAAAATCAACTCCAATTTTTCAAGTATTTCATATTTTCAATACTAGTATTTTTGGTTTTTTGAAAATTTGCCAAAAATTAAAAAGTGATGTGCTGCTGAAAGTTTGGTTATGGGTTTTTTCAACATATTTTCAAAAATCCTGCTCCCCTTTGAATTCAAACCAGTCTCAGATAGAGGTTCCTTATTGAGAAGCTTTTTTGTGGTAGAAATCAACCAATTTTTATGCAGTCTCTGATATAATTTACATTTTTTCAAGATGAGAATAGAAAGCTGAAGACAAAATGAATGGTGAATTCATATGCAGCAGGGTCGAAGTAGTACATCGAAACGACATCAAAATCACTTTTACATCCCAAAGCTCCAAAACGAGGAGAGGGAGGTTTTCAGGAGGGTCGAAGCATATGGAAACGGCATCAAAATCATGTTCACATCCTAAAGTCAAAAATGTGGGGGGGGGGATATCCAAACTCTTATTTTTCTCTATAACTGGTTTGAAACCCTTCTTCTAACTAACCTCCCTCCTAAATCACCGCAAGCCACCGAGATGCATGGTGAAAATTGAAAAAAAAAGAATTTTCTTTTGGACTGTACTGAAATAAAAACCACACGTGTAGTTGTATCCTAAAAATTAAGTAGTTTCGAGGTACCTAACCCGCCTAGACCATTAGCCCATTAGCTACACTTCTGGAAACTTCCATCCAGCCACCTTGAGAGTAATTTTCCTGACCGTTTTTTTATTGTCCAAACAAGGAAATTTCAAGAAATATCTTACGAGGTGACCTGCTGGAATTTAAAAAAATCAATTTTTATGATGTCGCTCTTTCGTTAAATGATGGTGACTTTTTTCATCCAGAAATCTCATAAGAACAAGTGTTGTTTAAATTGAAAATAATAAAGCTAGTGAAGTAAATTTTTCTTTTGGAAATGTACAGTTGCAGAATTCTTTGGTTTATCAGGCAACATATCTTAATATCCCTTCATCTTATACTTTCTATCGAAATTTCACCAAATTCGGTATTGGTTATTTTTGAAACACATCGAAATAATATCGTCGTTATCAAGGAAGTACCTAATTCCAGTTCCTCTCTCTTTCCAGCGGCTATTAAATTAATAGACTGGTGTGGTTAAGTGTATAATATAGTTACAGAAAATTAGACATTCGGCGATCATTACAGCAGGTACATAGTAAATGGCATCGCGTATATTCCGCTCCGGCTCGTGGATTAGATATTACTGCTTTACTTATGAAACCCATTGTTATATTCGTGTTAATATAAATGGATGAACTAAATAATAACCTGCGGCTTATTCAAGAACTTGCTTATGCGAAAGCTTTTTACCATCAACAGGTTGTCGTTATGTGTTCGAAGTTTTTACCACGTGCTTAAATTTATAGGAATATGTTACTTAAGGTCTAAAGGAATATTTTTGCATAGGTTGGTATTGAGGTATTCTCATGTGCATAATCTTGTATCATTATATTTCCCTTTTTATTTTATGCTCTGAGGTGTACTTCCTTGAAAAAGAAAAGAATTATTGATGTAGGAATCTTTTGTTGTTTATCAATGTGTTGAGAACTTGGGAGATTTATTGCCTTTTTGATTTTCTGATATTGATGCTCTGGTTATTTTCTAAAAGCATGTTTATGTTCAATTATTTCCCTATTTTTCGAAATCCTCTCGCATCCCAATCTAATTCCCCTTCTTCCTGTGGTAATATCTTATAATTCATTTCCAATTTATTGACCTATTCCGAAGCCTCTTAGGTTTTGTTTTTAATAAAAATAATCTTTATAATCTTTAACAAGAAATTTCCAAGAAAATGAAAAAAACCTAAGGTTAGTAAGTATTAATAAAAACATTGATATAATGATAGGCTTGTTATGTTTCGGTGGGGCCAAAGGAGCAAAGATGTGTACAATGCTGGCAATGAAATGTCAGTGTAATACCTTTGGGAAAAGTTAAATTAAACGTTATATTCGAAGCACGTTTTTCCGTCTTGAAAATCTCCTCCATCGCAGCGTCTCGCGTTTAATAATAGTTTCATAAAACAAGTCATCTTTTTCTGTTTATAAGGATATTTTCTTATCTGTAATTTTGTTTTCGTTTTTTACGACGGTTTACGTTAAATTCGCTGGTTTTTTTCGGTCTCCTACTAAATTTCTCGCCGTTACGAGGCTTATACTTTAATCATATTTAAATGTTTAACGACCGTTTCATTTAATTTTCTACAACGCTGTACAAATGATGACGGTCAAATACCGACGAAAACACTTGGTCATGTTACATTGTTTGAGCCCCTCACAAGTTGGCACTTTTGTACGAAATGCTTTGTAATTTAATAACACCTCGTGTGCGCGGGGTAATTCGAGGTAATTTTTAGATCCGCAGTTGAATAGGTAATTGCGATACGATGTGATGACATTAAAGGTAACGAAGCCGGTATTTTCGTGAGCTTTTTGGCCTTTCCGGTGAACTTTTAAGCAAATCGATCCGTGAAATTACTCATTTGTAAATACGGGCGATGGTAAACATCGGGAGTAATTTTTCAAACTTTATATCCTTAAACAAACACTCGAAACAATTTTTATTAAATAAAAAATGCTTAAAGACGCGTCCCGAGAGAATACCCATAGTTATTCGATTAAATGCATATTTACCACCTGTGAATCAACATGGTCTCGTAATCAGACTTCAACTGTAATTAAAATTACTATTTGACGAGTTATTTGCGCTGCTTAACAGATACGCGAAAGCCTTGTAATCAAAAGTTACGACTGCGGAATTTACCTTCGTATTACAATCGGAATAATCAAGCTCGTTATTGTGTCTGCGGTTGAACGTGTAAAATTTTTATACTTTCAAGGACTACCGATTAGCCTTCCAAGGTGTTTTGATTTAATTATAACCCGAATCATTCGTACCGAGAATACCGAATTATGTTTTTGAGGCAGCAACGAAGGGGAGTCAATTTTTGTACCTTGAAATTCACGTGGAATTTGTACTCGTGTTGCGTGTTTTTAACGTTTTCGAGTGCTTTTGTTCAAATAATTCGAAATTCTTACTTGAATTTGTCGCAAATGAAGGTTAAGAAATTCTCAAGGTGACTGGAGTTCGTAACTTGGAAGTTATTTTGTGAAATTTTACTCATAAAGTCTTCATATTGTTTTCGTATGCACGTGATTGATGTGCGAAAATTAATGTAAATTAAGTCGGCTTTGGGCATTTTTTTCCTCGTTGAATTTCCTTCGTCGGAGTGAAACTTGAAATCATTTGAATATTTCTGCTTAAGGGTGTTTTTCTATGTTTAAAATCGCTGGATTAAGTTTTTTTTTTTTTTAAATTTTTCGCCATGTATAGCAACTGAGACTTGAGGCGATTTTTGAAGGTGTTGTTTAGAGTTTTATTTTCTTAGTTATGCTCAATTTATTCACCTGCTTTTTGTATTTTTTTTCCTCTACTTTTTTGTAGTTTTTCGAAAACGTCAATTTCAGATTTCACGTAAAATGAAGCTTTGATATTTTTAATTATTTTCTAAAAAATTCTTTGATGGGAGTCTTCATAAGATGTTTCAAGATCTGCATCCAGACCATTCCCATATTACTCATTTCCATCTCCTGCAACGAAGTCCTCACCCCGTCTGTAATGCTTCACCCAAATCATAATGAAACATCTCATCACTTGGATTTCATTTCTTGGAAAAGGTAACACTGATGAGGGGATTGCTATGACGGACCGGACTACCTCATGAAAGGCAAGTCTCTCCCATGCGGAGGAGGCAGGCACCTCAAAAGCTAGGCATATGTTCTGGGATATTATTTACCTAACAGGTTTTACGACCTTTGTTTACAACCAGTTATCAGGTCCAACCAGAAGGAGGGGAAAGGGGTTTTCCCTCTCAGACCCGGATTCTTTTAAGGGCCTGGCCCTTGTAAACAATAACGGGCCCTTTGGAAAAAAGTAACCAGCCCTTGGAAAAAATATCGGACCCTTTCGAGGGAAGGGAGGTCTTATAATTTTCATCCGGGGCCCAAATTTTCTCTTCACAGCCTTGCCTGTTATTTTGTTGGGTATTCGACATTATGCTGAGGGGCTGAGGGGAAGAAAGATTCAACAGAAAATGTTTCTCATTTATTCTGCCGCAACTCTAGGTCACCCAGTATTGAGGGGGCAGGGGGAAGAAACCAGTAATTTTGTTATTATTTGACCATTAAAAAAAGAGTCTTCGCTGTAACCTCCCACATTGACTGGGAGGTTATGCAGGAGGTGTTATTTTAGTGAGTGCCTAAGACGTGCCTTTTAGGGATTTTGAATTTTCAACTCCTCCTACCCCCTTCATCCCTTTTTTCTCATTTTATAATGTAGTGCGAGAAAATTTAAAAAAATTATTCTTCAAAACAGCGCGTAAATCGCCAATGGGTAAATCTGGGGGTATACTTGTTTGATCGCTTTTCGTCTCTTTGGTAAAAAACGTCATCGGACTTGGGAGATGAAGGGAAGAAGGGTAGATCCGACGTGAAACAGGTTGACGAGGGATGGATTCGAGATAGTTAGTTTTTACGTGTAGCGAGATAAGTTTTTGTGGAAGTTTAGTTTTGTGAAATAAAATTTATAATTTCTGTGAAAGTTCGTATTTTCTATAACATTTGGGTGAATCAGGTATGTTTACTTAAAATCTAATAATTAGGGGTGTCCGGCTTCCCCTCTAACCCTCCCCGATTTATGGACATTTAATTAAAGTAAGAAAAATGTGAATTATTATCAGAAAAAGATGATTCCACATCTAAATTCTATTCTTTTCTCCCCAATTTGGTGTACCCCCACAGTGGAATCAAACCCCAATACCCTTAGTTTACAAAAAGTATCAAAATCCCTAATCAAAATTTAATGTTTGGGAAAATAGTGAAAACAAAAATGTATGCGTAGTTGCGCATCACAATAACTGGCCAAGGGAGTAAGCAGACAATAAATAGGTCTGTGATGGGGGTGGAGAGGGGGTGAAAAGTGCTTCGAATTTTCAGTATTTTAAATTGGGCGAATATTTTGCATGAAAAAGTACAATTTTCTAAAAAAAAACGAAAAGAAAGAATGGAATAATTTTCAAATCAGAAATCACCACAAACCCCTTTTTTAAAAATTGAAATATTTTAGCACCGCCCACAAAAGAATCATTCTAGGCGTAAAATTATATATAATTTCAGTTCATAAACAGGTAGCAAACGTTTTCGGTTCGTACACCTAATAAATGATTTTAAATTCACGTCCGGTTCGAGCTAAATAATTTGCAAAATTTGTAATGACAAGGTTAAACCTTCAATTACACTGCCGCAATTACAAATACGTCCGTTTGAATAAATCAAATCGCAAATTATAGCGATATTCGTTGAAAACTGTACCAAAAGTAAAATTAATGGTATAATTTAAACGAAATAGCACTTTAGTTTTCTTGGCGAAGAAAAAATAGCGCCATAAATGTATACACGGGGTATTTCTAATTACATTTCGGGATCGTTCATATCGTCGGTACTATTTTCGCGACGACGCTTAAAAATGATAAAACCATTGTTGGGAGTAGAAAAAGGTTATTAGTTATTTTTTGCCATAAAAGTACTTGAATTTTTTTCCAAACGGTAGCTCAGCTAGATACAAGTAGCGAGATGCACGATCGATGACTTTTTAAATGCCGCGGTTGCCTATGATTGTAACACACAAACAATGGTGAAAAAGTATAAGACTTTTAATATCTGTTTGCAAACGAGTATTGAATTTTAACAACGCGATGCTGAAAAGGGATTACTCGACGTTCTGGGACGGGATTTGTTTTGTGAAGTTTTTCGACATTTATATCAGAATTACACGTGATACAGTTATACAATGTGTAAAGTTTAATAACAAAATTCATCTCGTTATGGATATTAAGAATAAGAATAGCGTGTTATGTGTATGTACCAAGTGTTGTAATGTGTCTACCGTCTTCGTAAGCTGAACGCAGACGTGGTGTTTTTTTCTTCGTAATGAAATTTCAAGCATATATTACCTACTCGATGGGGAATTCCACTTAAAGGGAGTTAAAGAATTAACGTTCGAATAAATTGGTTTCGGAAATAGAAAATAAAAATAAATACTGAGTAATGGTGATCGAACAGTTTCTATAATGATTTTGGCGCCGTTATGAATAAAGGCTTCGATTCAACTAGACTCCGGGGGTTGGCTCAAAGAGAAAATATGAAATTTTTCACCAAATTACGGCCTTAATTTTAGTAATTTATTTCGTACTTGGATAAAAATCATGTATTTTCAACGTGAAGTGTTTCGAAGCCTATAGAAATTAGCCCTTGAAGACGGGACTACGGGTAGAGTAAGTTGTATAATTTTTTTGCAGGAAAAAGCACCAAAATCTCTGTAACTGCCTAGGAAAATGAAAATTGTAGAATATCGCTTTACCGAACAAACAAGTGTATGTTTTAAAATATCATATCAGAGACTCAAAAATCATGATTTTTAATGCTAAAAAGAAATAGGGGGGGGGAGGTGAAAAGTTGAAACCCCTAAAAGGCACTATTTGGGCACCCACTACATTTGCATGCCAAAGCACGACCTCCTAGGTCAATGGGGGGGGGTGCAGCCATGGAACAAAATTTTTTCAAGGTCAAATACAAAATTTCAAACCACTAAAATAGACCCAAAATTAGATTTTTGGTGGCTGAAAAGGGGTGGGGAAGTTATAGTGTCGAAGCCCCTGAAAGGCAATATTTGAGCACCTACTACATGTACATGCCAAAGCACGGCCTCCTAGGTAAATGGGGGGGCTGCAGCCATGGCACAAAATTTTTCAAGGTCAAATAACGGGGGGGGGGGTCTTTCCTTTTAAGTGGTTTAGGAAGCTGATTTTTGGGTATGTTGTACATATTTTAATGCTCTATCGATTGGTTTAGGCTTTAACCGTTTTTGCTTTTTTTGCACCCTCCCCCCACCCCCTTGAAAAAATGACTTATCCAAATTTTGATTCAAGGTCATCCCCACTCTGGTCACCAAGTGGACTCGCCAAAAGAACCTTATTACTCGAATTTGAAGTTTTTTTGTTGAAACCGACTCGAGTAAAGCGCCAAAAACAAATTATATTTGTATAGGTTTTTTGCTGAAAATTTCACGTGTTATACTATATGAACTGACATCGATAAAAATGGTCAAAATAGACTCATAAGGTTTCAAAATAAACTTGAGTATGGGTACCCCTCCATCCCCACCGATTGATACAACGTAATAGCTTTGGTTTTTATTAAAAAAAAGGCTAATTATCCCATTTGATCAACTGAAGTTATAGGATCTTAGAAATTTCAAAATAGGGTTCTGTAACTTCAATTTTTCGATATATAATTTTAAATGTTTATTCATTTGTCCGATAGAGCGATAATCAGCAATTACAATTTTTCCGAGCAGTTACAAGGATTTTAGTGCTTTTTCCTGCGAGAATTGGTTATGCTACACACTATACCCATAATCCCGTCGTCATACAACAAAGAAGGCGTTCGATTTCAAAATTGTATTTCTTGTTGTATCATACAAGGACGTAGTACGAGTTGACTACATTGCTAATGAAGGGGCTCCAACCTGTACCGGGACACCCTGTATTATAAAGCTTTCAATCCTTTCCTTTAGAAAGGAAAACCGGCAAAGGAAAATATCGCGAAAAAGTTACAAAATAAGGTAAAGGAAATCAGATGATTTCCAATCGGCAAAAAGTTATTTATCACCGGAATAATTTCAGTTTTAAGGTCTCAATAGAGTTGGAACGCTGAAAAAAAACTCGATTTGAAATTTGTTCGGCTCATATTGATGGGAGATGGGTTTTGAGGCGTTGTACTCCGGTATCACGGCGAGCCGTAATCCATAAAATATGGACAAGTTAGAAAATCTATTCGGTACACAGCTTAGCCTTGGAAAACGACGAAAAGTTCCTGATAACATTACTCTGCATTACGGTCCACACATGAGACCGGTTGATTAATGGTATTCCCGACACATCTCTCTGGTCCCGTAGCAAATAGGTGTAAACAAATGTTGGTCTTGTTTTTAACTATTTTTCAAGATAGCGACAATAATCTTTCATTCGGGGTTACATTTGTTTAAAACCGCATTGGGAAAAAATCCTTTTTGAAAGACGTAAAAATTAACCCGTGGATTTCATAATTTCCAATATCTCTTCTCAGCCGCGACGACCGTGGCTAATGGAGTTGAAAATTCATTATCTACGAGATGTAGGCG
Organism: Maconellicoccus hirsutus; assembly: GCA_003261595.1. NCBI lineage: Eukaryota > Metazoa > Arthropoda > Insecta > Hemiptera > Pseudococcidae > Maconellicoccus > Maconellicoccus hirsutus. The sequence continues at coordinate 57,152 of QBDW01005551.1, read as the reverse complement.
AACTCAAATAAATAAAAAGAATAGCCAAGAAAAGGTAAAAAAAAAGTTGGAAATGGATGGGTAGGCGTGGTACGAGTTTCCCATTTATAAGATGAAATAGCAGCGGTCAGCTTGTCTACTAGATGGTGCGATGATTCTCCCTCGGTATGCTATTAACTACTCGTGTTAGCCTGATATTGTGCCTGTCAAACGAATACGCAGTTACGCGAATGCGTTTTATTGCGTGAAAAATGCCTCTCATTGCCTCATTCGCCTCCGGGCCTTGAAATTTTTAATTAAATTTCTTTCAAAATTTTATAACAATCGGAATCTCGTCTACGTTTAGCGTACAAAAAAAGAAAGCAAACGAACATACCAATCAAATCGACCTTCTTTCATTTTCGTTAAATGTGTACCGAAGAGGTAAATCTAATTCCGGCAGATTGTATGGCTCGGACGTGAAGAACAACAATTTTTTTCCTTCTCAACAGGCGTTTTCTCTCATTCAGTTATGATTTCTATACTAGTACCTTCCCCTTTTAATCTATTTACTCGTCTATCCAACGGAGGCTATTTGCTTTCAGAAAAATTTTTTCACATGGCACGTGCTCGATGGCTGTGTTATGTGCAGCTTTCCAATTTATGATAATTCAGAGTAGAATTTTGCTTTATGTAGACTGGGCAGAGTATTGCTACCGAATAACACGTCTGAGAAATTTCCAAAAATTGGATTTCGATTTGAAATTTTTTTCAGTAATGGAATTTATGTTACATACAAAATAAAATTGCAGAAATTTAAGAGAATTTTTTCGCGTACAGGAAGAAAATTGTCGATTTTTGATTTCTCACTTTACTTTATACTGTCGCTATGACGCTGCTTTCAGCCATCTTTGCATGTTGGCATTTCCTAAATCAACATTGCTCGCTAGTTACGGAATTTTGAATCTGGTGTGGAAATGGAGCTGACAAAAAATGTTTCATTTTCGATTCTCTATAACTTTTGTTTGATAATTTTTTTCATATTTTCTTATGCATGAATTTACGGAGGGGGGGCTATTGGAAAGTGGCAAAAAAAAGTAAAAAATTGCAAATAGAATTAAAAATCAAAAAATTGAAAACTGTAGCTCAGAAAACTGAAAAAAATCGAAAAATTGAAAAAAAGTACTTTGAAGAACCAAAAAATATTGGAAATTGTGTCTCAAAAAATTTAAAAACCAAAAAAAGTACAATTAAAACAAATTTTGAAAAACAAAAAATTAAAAAATTGAAAAAGGGTACGATCAAAAATAAATTTCAAAAAACAAAAATTCTAAAAATTGGAAAATGTGTCTTGAAAAATTGAGAAAAAAATGAAAAAATCGAAATGAAGTACAATTGAAACCGATTTTGAAAAACAAAAATCTATAAATTAGAAATTGTACTTCGAACATTTTTACAAAAGTAAAATGTACTTCTAATAATTGAAAAAAAGTTAGTACAAATACTTGAACAAATTTCGAAAAACAAAAAATCCAAAAATTGGAAAATTTGTCTTGAAAAATCAAAAAATTGAAAAAAGTACATTGAAGAACCAAAAATCTGAGAATTGGAAATTGTGTCTCAAAAAATTGAAAAACTGAAAAAAGTACAAGAACAAAAAATTAAAAAATTGAAAGAAAGTACGATTAAAAATAAATTTAAAAAAACAAAAATTCTAAAAATCGGAAAATTTGTCTTGAAAAATTGAAAAAATGAAAAAAAGGAAAGAAGTACAAAAAAATTTTGAGGCACCGAAAATTTAAAAATTGGTAATTGTTCTATAAAACTTGAAAAAAATCGAAAAATTGAGGAAAAGTATAATATTGCTTGAGACAAATTTTGAAGATTGAAAAGTGTCTTGAAAAATTGAAAAAAATGAAAAAAATCGAAATGAAGTATAATTGAAACCGATTTTGAAAAACAAAAAAACTAAGAATTAAAACATTTTTACAAAAGTAAGATTTTAAAGAACAAAAAATTTAAAATTGAGAATTTTACCTCCAAAAATTGAAAAAAAGTAAGTACAATTACTTAAAAAAATTTCGAAAAATAAAAAATTCAAAAATTGGAAAATTTGTCTTGAAAAATTGAAAAAAATGAAAAAATTGAAATGAAGTACTACAATTGAGACAGATTTTGAAAAAGAAAAATCTAAGAATTAGAAATTGTGCCTCGAACATTTTTACAAAAGTAAAATTATGAAGAACAAAATTTTTAAAATTGAAAATTATATCTCTAAAAATTAAAAAAATTGAAAAATTGAAAAATATGCTAAAAGATTTAAAAAATGCAATATCAATATTGTATTGTAATCGTGCAAAAAAAATAGTGATGTCCAATAATAACTTCTCAATAAGTTTTTTCACTAAAATTATGTTTTTTTGGTGAGAGGGGGTGACTTATTTGAAAGGCGATATTTAAATTTCAGCTCATAAGCGGCAAAATCTTAAATCCTTGTTTATATCTTCTGTTGGTCGAATTGGATAACCAATCGTTATGTATGCAAATTTAAACGTTGACAGTTTTTCATTTTTCATTTTTTGAAGATATCGAAATTTTCTGGTAAATAGATTTACACTTATGAAAAATTCATCAAAAAATTCAAAAAAAATAGAAAATTTTCTCAAGGCCACTATTTATAATTTCAAATACTTTTCATCAGATATATTTGCAGCAATTTATAAGCATACTTTTGGAACCCCGTTTAAACAATCAATTACGCATTTCTTTGAGATTTTTTTCCCCCATTCGATTGCTTTTTTATACGCTTAAATGTACCCTAAAATGACAAATCTTCGTGAAAGCTTTTTACGAAAAGTTTATTCTGGTTTATAACATTTTATCTTTGATCCGACTGCGGCAACTTTTTAAATACGATCAAAGTTGGTATTATTTTTACAATATCGCCAACGCGAATCGACGAATTATACAATGTCCTCGCGTAATTCCTAATCCCGCCCTTCTTCGGCGGAGATCATCTTTAACGAATAAATTTCACATTTTCGTGGTACCTATTTAAATGCAACCTAATATAAATAACTCGTCGGTATTTATAATGACCTTTTAATATCCTGCGTTGTATCTAAAATATTTATCATTTGCGAAATTTATTACCGAAACGTTGGATAAGGCGAAACATAAATATTTGCTCGTTGCTCTTCACAACGTATAAAATGCCGCCTTCGTGTACGCTACTTGAAACAAGTCACGTTCCTCGTAGGCCCTTCGTTATATCCCAAATATACAACGTTAGGCAACACCACACGACGTACAGGTCATACATACAGATTCTTCGTTCACACTGCCAAGACCCTTTTATTTCGTAATTAATAACTTGATTGCTTTTTAAGATATTATCTCCTATGTTAATACAGTGTTTATGATACGTGGCCCAATTCCTTCATTACAGATGCGAGTAAAACGAGTATTTGGTAAATTTAATCAGATGAAGATACTATCGTTTAAATATTCTCGACGAAAAAAAAAAATGCTAAAGAAATACATCGTTTTTTATTCATAGGGAAATTCCCCCTTTTAAAAAGCTCTTTGAGGAACAACAAAAGAATATCTATCTTAACTTATTTACAAGATCGGCGTTGATAAACTGTGCCTATTTAAGGATATCATTTCTTGGAGTATTTTTATTAGCTCATGTTTTTTCAACAGAATCAAGTGTCATTAATTCTTTGTTTAACGTGCGCTTAAGGGTGAAATGAAAAAATTCCCCGTTTTATAGTATCCTTTAATCAAATTTTATCCTTTTTTGAACACAACTTTCATCAAACGAAAGGTATAAACGTTTTAAAAAATCGCCACTTTTTTCATAAAACCTTTGTGTACTTTTTCACTTCCAAATAGCGAAGAAGATTGAATGTTTATTAAAAATGGCGTCGGGGTTCGTTTTCAAATTCTTTGATCAGGCCGTTGAATTTTTTAACAAAAGGGAATATGTATCTTGGTGGTTGGAGATGATGAGTACTTTATAGAAGCGTTCGTCTCGTACAACCCTTGAAAGGTGTTTTGTGGTTTTGGATGTTTTTCGGTTCTTTACATTGAAAAAAAAATGGTGCATTTTCTTAAGTAATTATTGTCTCTGATAGGGTCGTCCCGAGAGGCGGGAAAAGGGCAACTTTGCCTCGGACCCAGCTTTCTTGAAGGGCCCGAAAAAAAATAGAGAAGTTAATATAAAAAAAAGATTAAAAATATTAATTCAGATAAAATAAATATCATTAAAAAATTTTCTTCTCAAAATTTACCAATTTTTGGGTTATGGATCATATAACGTTTTTTGTTTGAAATAATTTTAAGATTATTTTGCGATTTTTTTTGAGGCGATAAAAACGATTTTAAAAAAGTTGGTTTATTATATGTGATTTAAATCGTCTTTTTCGACTCCAAAAAAATCGCAAAATAATCTTAAAATTACCTGAAACAAAAAACGTTGCATGATCCATAACCCAAAAATCGGTAGATTTTGAGAAAAAAATTTTTCAAGTACTGAGCTTAAGCGCGCCCGCGATAATCGGTACTTCCCACTATGCAGCAGCGCTTCGTTTACACTAACGCGCGACGTTGCGTTAGGCATGCGACGTCGCGCGTTAGTGTAAATAAGGCGCTACCGCGTAGTGGGAAGTATCGGCGAACGCTCGCGCGCGGTTTTTGCGATTTTTGACCACGACCCCGTGGAGGCAAAATTTTGAAAAAAATATATGATGTGTAGAGGTCGAAAGTACATCTACAAAATGAGGTTTGAAAATTTTGCAGAGTAAGATATATACCTACAAAAAATAAATAAAGTTGAAAACGCCCGTTTGGAGGAGAAAAAATTGGAGTGCGGGATTGTCGATTTTTTCATGGAAGGTCCTTATAAGGGTCTATTACGTAGCAAAATTTCAATTAAATCCGTTTACTGTAATTTAAGAAAAAAATTCCTATCTGATTTTCGAAAAAAAAAATTATTTCTCGAAAACGGGAAATTTTAGTCATGAACGTTTCTCGAAGGTACCCACCTCCCACCCAAATATCATCAAAATCTGGACCCGGGGGCAAATCGCTTATGCTTACCTGTCTGTAGCCTTTGCTGTACTCAGGGCGCCAAAAAGTTCAATCCGCCACAGTTGAACCTCAAAATTAAAAGTATCACTTTATCGGTGGGTCCAAGACTTTCACCGCTTTTTCTATGTACAGCTCACATCGATGATAGCGCTGCTACTTCACTAGCTTAATGAAGGGATGGAATTTAAACAAAATAATTCAAATGAGGTAGGCATCAGTATTCGTAAATGTCTTTAAGTACACAAAGGGCCGGCTTCATTTCGGGAAATTAAACAAGATGCATAATTTCAATTTTCAATTTCATAATGTGTAGCTAAAAATCCAACGTGAAAGTTACAATTAACGTGTTCATATTTATCTAGATTTTCCGTTCAAATACCAACCGAGCTTTCATATCGAACTTTCAACCGAGTGAAAACGCGATCGTGAAAGCGGAAATTAATGTACGTAACACTTTTCACATGCAGGTACATCTTGTAGCGTAATTTAAAAGGAACGAGTGTTATGGTGAAGTTATCGTACGTAGAAATACAATGAAAGCATTACGCGAAAATGAATTTTCAAAGATACATCGATAATGGTGTTAAAATATACAATAACAAATTATTATTACCCTTGGAACTTTGACCGTTCAGATGAGATTAGCAATTTAGCTCGTATATACTTCAACGTATTGTATATAGCGATTTGCTTTTGCGACCATTGACGAGATGTGTTATATAGAAAATTTAGCTTTGTTTTTCACATATACACGATGTAATGCTGCTTCCTTTGCTGTTGCATCAGATATGAGATTATTTTACTCTTTGGCTTTTTAGTGAAACTCGATAGTTTTAATTTTGTAGTAGCCGGTAAAAGCTGTTTTTGATATTTTTTTATTACATACGACGACCGTAGACGATACATACACTTTTTTTTCCAACATTCGATGAATCATCGTTACCAGTGTTTCCTTCAATAGTATTTTTCTCACGAACGCGATAATTAATTCATAGATGTTTATCAACAAGCGCAGGTTGTCTATGAGGGGTTGCTTTTTTACCCGTTTGTTGGAAGAGTTAAAATCTTGTACGTATCGCACCAAGTATCGCCCAAATTGGCGAAACGCCATCGGGGAATAGTTTCGTTAAATGTGTTTTTCTGCATTCGTTCATTTTTACAGCACCAAATGGGCAGTTAGCGTTGGTATTTTATTACACCGTGAAGCGTATTCGTAGGCAACGATGGCAAAAAAATCACCAAACCGATCTTATATCATTTGCAAAATGACTAGCGTTTTCTCTAAATTCTATACCTCTTTTTTACGGAAATATAAATAATTTTGGAAATTTTTAATTGCGGAAACTATCGTATAGCTTGCATTCTTTGTTCTCCTGCTAATGCTAAATTTTATCGCAAACGCCGCTCGAAAAAGTTGTAATTTTATTAGTAATCGGCGAAATAACCATTCGGAGGTTCGTGCCGCGGCGTGGTTTTTACGCGTTTTTATATATTTTACGACGTCGCGGTATAATTGTTAACACTGTTTTTTTCCAACAGTCTGCAAATCTGCGATGGTATTTTATTACGGTGACGCGTTGCAGTTGTAATATACATGTAAATGGCGGAATCGAATTTTCGCGAGAATTTTATATTCGTTTCCGACTTCATGTACGATGCGAGATTTATAATTAATCGATAATTTTTAGTTATAAGTTTTTTCATATTTATTGGCTGATGAGGTTTTACATATTATGTATTTAATTTAGTCAGTTTATGTACAAAATAGCGACCTTCGTAGTTGGTAGATGAGCGACAGGGAAGAGAAAATTGGGTTTACGAAAAAATTGGTAATAACTAAAAACATTCGTTATAAAATTTCCTACATATTGAGTCATTAACGTTATTCACATAGAACGCAATGTTGACGAGAAAAACCCCAAAAAGTAAATTTTACCCCGTATTTGCTCTGGCAAATGCGGGAGATTGTTCAATTTTTCTCCGTAAGTCGAGATGTAGTCGATTTACGAAAAAATTGGTAATAACCAAAATTGTTTCTTATAAAATTTCCCACATATTGAGTTATTAACGTTATTCACATAGAACGCAGCGTTGATGAGTAAAACCCCAAAAAGTAAATTTTACGCCGTATTTGCTCGATAAGCTGGCAAATGTGGGAGTTTTTTCAACGTTTCGTCTTCAAGTCGAGATGTAGTAGTTTTACCAAAAAATTGGTAATAACTAAGATTGTTTTTTATAAAATTTCCCACATATTGAGTTATTAACGTTATTCACATAGAACGCAGCGTTGATGAGTAAAACCCCAAAAAGTAAATTTTACGCCGTATTTGCTCGATAAGCTGGCAAATGTGGGAGATTTTTCAATGTTTCGTCTATAAGTCGAGATGTAGTAGTTTTACGAAAAAATTTGTAATAACTAAAATTGTTTCTTATAAAATTTCCTACATATTAAGTCATTAACATTATTCACATAGAACGCAGCGTTGACGAGTAAAACCCCAAAAAGTAAATTTTATCCCGTATTTGCTTTGGCAAATGTGGGAGATTTTTCAATGTTTCGTCTATAAGTCGAGATGTAGTCGATTTATGAAAAAATTTGTAATAACTAAAATTGTTTCTTATAAAATTTCCTACATATTGAGTCATTAACATAATTCACATAGAACGCAGCGTTGACGAGTAAAACCCCAAAAAGTAAATTTTACCCCGTATTCGCTTGATAAATTGGCAAATGTGGGAGGTTTTTCAATGTTTCTTCGATAAGTCGAGATGTAATCGTTTTACGAAAAAATTCGTAATAACTAAAATTGTTTCTTATAAAATTTCCCACATATTGAGTCATTAACATTATTCACATAGAATGCAGCGTTGACGAGTAAAAACGCGAAAAGTAAATTTTATCCCTTATTTGCTGGAGGAATTGACGAATAAGGGGTGAAGTTTGCTTTTCGCGTTTTTACTCCTCAACCTTATGTTAATAACTCAATACGTAGGAAATTTTATAAGGAACATAGTTATCAATTGTGACCTAACCCCCCCTCCCCCTTCAAAATCCACACTAGAAAATGTCTCTCACCTATCTATCAAGAAAGTCGTTATTTTGCATGAATCCTCAAAATATTACTTTTATTTTCTTTTGAACATGTTCCCTAGGACCCCTTCTTAAAAAAAAAAACATGTTCCGCCAAATTAGCCAAGGGGAAAAATCTCTCTCCCTCCGTCCCCTCCTCTCCGACAATAAACGAAAAGAATAAACCGAGATACGAGAATCTCTAAATATCTCAACCATATCAAAGTAAATATTCACGCGTTGTTTATCTGAAAAGAATTTATTCGAGGGATATTCCAATCGGTGAATAATTAGCGTCGTTTAAAACCACAGCAATTAGTTCGATCTAACCTATAATTTTAATCATCGTAGTCGATTGATGGCTAAATAGAAACCAAGTCGCCATTTCTGTATTGTTCATTTACTACATTTTCAGCTCGTTTCATTTCAAACAAAAAACTTTAATTAATTTTCGCACAAGTTTTTTTTTCACATTTTAGTTCACACCTTACAAAATGAATTTTCGCGCTGAGAATATTTTTCGTTGAAAAACGCGAAGCAGGCGTTTACAATTTGATTATTTTAAATTAAAAATTTTAATTTACGAAATTATGAAAAGGGAATTATAATGTTGAAAAAAGCGTTTTTATTTCATATTCATGATCGATTGTCCTGATCGTGTGCTATTTTAAAAAGTACGATTTTTTGATATTTTTCTTTTACATGTAATGAAATTCAAAAAATGGGAATAATTGAAATACCTCGTAATCTGTTTCTTATTTTATAAAACGAATAAATTCATCGTACTTGGACACGTATGAAAGTCCACGTACTTCACCTTTTCATTTTTATTTGCGTCGTTGAGAAATATAAAACCTTGGACATCGTCTACGAAACAGATTCATCATAAATTTCTCTCAAGACATAAAAATAAATATTTCTGTTGACACAACAGAACAAGACTTCAGCATTGCGTATTTAACCACGAGCAACTTTAGGTAAGAAAAAATCACGTCGTACCATTTTTCGAGATTTCCAAGCTCGTGAAATAAATTTGTTTCTCAGTTAAATTTTTATTAGGCATCTCAATTGAAATTAGTTTAAAAGTATATATAAATTTATTTCTCACATTAAAAAGTCATATGGTCTTATCTCGGCGTACACGCGATAAACTTCTATGGAGAAAAACTCTAAAAGAGAAACTTTTTAAGTTTATTTGTTATAGTTTTGAACGTCTGTGTTGTGTTTTTTCTTTAGTTTCTTTGTTTAACGGCATTTCGTCTTAAGTTTCCTTTGCTATCAGAAAAAAGGAAAGAAGTACAATAAGAGTCACGAAAGCGTGAAAGAGTAGCAAATCCGAAAGGCTTATCATCTATGAAAATTTTCATGTCTATGTTTTATTTCCGGCGAATTGCCTTGAATTAACGGAGCGTGAGAAACAGCTGTTTTCACTTATACGCGAAAATAATTCGCACGTTTATTATAAAATGATTATAGATGATACAGGTACAGTTGGGTCAGATTAAAGCCTACGAGATTGTGAAAAATGAGCTTAAATCGAAAATATTCAGGACCTTTCATTGTACTCTTTCTACTTATTATCTCAAAATCTGAAGCAATCTAAGCTAAATTTTTCTTCAACGTATAATTTTTCTGATTCTCACTTAAATACTTTCCCTAAGATTTCCTCTGTGAAAAGAAAATTCCTTGACCAATTGGCAGGTGACTGAAACCTTTTTTTGGGCTCCCTATCGAGCACTTGAAAAAATAACACAGCAGCGTGTCACTTTTGCCAACTCGTTAAATAAACATCACCGTCAATATTCGTTTTGGGACGTTTAACATAGATTCACATCACGAGTATATAAATTAAGTACAACTAAAACCAAAAGAGAATACGCTAAAGAACAATACTAAAACGTTGAATAGTCGCGCAATTATATATTTCATATTGTACTTCGGATTGAAATAATATCTGACTAAAATTACCAAAGTTTTCTATTTAAAATTTTATAACTTTTGTGCTGCCGCGAGTTGTAATTAAGCCTGGCCATTGTTCGCTTATTTTATTGTAATAAAACTTTTATCGGAGTTCTTTGTAGCATTTTACGAGCATATAGACACTAGATTAGAACCATATGACTCCATTTTGTATTAAGTAAACCAAAAATTATGTACAATTGGTAGTTGGTTGTGATATTTAAAGGTGTTAAGGGAAAAAAAGTTATCAACGATTTAAAAAAGTAAATCGAAATTAGTAAAGTTTTTTTTTATAAGAATAAACTTTTTTTTATTGCTTTTTAGCTTACGGTTTATCGAGTTGTGTAAAGTTTTTTTTTAAATCAGATCTTTTTGGTTATAAAATATGGTGAATTATTAAAAAGTTTAGTTTGTTGAAATCAAAAATGTGTTTCGTGTGGAAACTTTTTTAGATTTGTGAAAATTTACCTACTTATATTTTTTTGCTAAATCTGGGGTCGATGAGTTTGAAAAGAATTATTGATTTTGGATGGAATACGTAATTCTTTTCATCTTAATTACATTATTTTTTATGTTTTACTGAGCTTTCTGATAAGTAATCAGAAGTATTCAGAATAGAAGATGAATTTACTGCAATTAGGCGTTTAAAGGAAAAAAAATAACTAATGAAAATCACCTCCAAATGCAGTATCCCAATCACTGGAGAATTTCAATGTAAAAAAAAAAATCACCTAAAAAAATTCAACTCCGAACATATTTACATTTGTACGGTTTAAAGCACGTAGAATTTGATTTCATCACGTTGATCTTAATTTAAAAGTTGATTTAAATTAATGAATCGAATTTAAACAAGACATAGGTATGTAGGAAAATGCTCTTTAGTTCGAACATCAAAATGAATACGCAAATTGACAAACACACGTTACGTTTGATAAAACTCATAACGCCAGTTAATTAAATCAACGCTACTGCGCTTAATTATATTCGCGTTTGTTGGAGCTTTTAATCTGTATTCGACATTTGTTTAAAGTAAAGTAAAATTAAGCCGGGAGATTAAAAGGATGTGAATCATAGAAATTTTTCTTCCTTTTGCCTGTCCACAATTGGGTTTTTACATAGCATTGGTTCTTGTAAAACGGTTAGCATAGGTTTGAAATTTCGTTCATGAGGTGCGAAGATACCGTGTAATCGTCTAGTATTACACGCGTTGGTGAAATATTTTCATTATTTGGTGGCTTTTAATCAAATTTATAATTAAAATAACGCCTCGTGTAGGTGCTGAAATATGAAACAAATCCACCTATTTAGATTTCATGAGACGAAAAAGAGAACATCAATTTAGTTTCATTGCGTCTTCGAGGTACCTGAAGAAAAACCCGTCGTAAAATTCGAACCGAATGTTTGCTCTACGATTTTGCTCGATATATTTATAGGCCATCTAAAATTTCCGTCTTTTTACGGAGAGAGAAATTTAAAATCCGTCTATTCGTGGGCTTAAAAAGTTCTCGGGTGGAGTCTTAAGAAGTATTTCTTTTCGATTACACGTGTAAACCAAAGCATACGAAGTTATAGAAGGTATTTTCAAAGCTAATATACGTACATGCTGATTTTTGATAACAGTTCAAACAGTGTGAGCAAAATTTTTTCAAATGGCAGAAATAATAGAAAAATCTAGGTGAGTGACCTCATTGGTATATTGTACGCTTCTTCGATAATTCCGCAGATTCTTTTTTACGAGGGTTTTTAGCATTCTAACATAAGGCTTTTTGTCCCTCCTCAGTTTATGATAAATTACCTGCAATTATCTGTATTTACCGGCAAATTACACGTATTTACCAGTAAATTACCTGTATTTAGTAGTAAATTACCTGTAATTATCAGTAAGAACCGACTGTATTCACTAGTAAATTACATGTAATTACCGATAAATTACTAGTTATTACCTGTAAATTACCAGAAATTACCTTTAAATTATCGGTATATTACCTGTGAATAAGCAGTAATTATCTGTAAATTACCAGAAATTACCTGTAAATCATCGGTAATTATCGGTAAATTACCTGTAAATAATCAGTAATTACCTGTAAATTACCAGTAATTACCTGTAAATTACCTGTAAATAACCAGTAATTATCTGTAAATTACCAGAAATTACCTGTAAATCATCGGTAATTATTGGTAAATTACCTGTAAATAATCAGTAATTACCTATAAATTACCAGTAATTACCTGTAAATTATAGGTAATCATCGGTAAATTACCTGTAAATAACCAGTAATTATCTGTAAATTACCTGTAATTACCAGTAAATTACCCATTTCTGCTATTTTTGGTATTTCAGACTGTAGATACGTTTTCAAAAAATTTTTTCAACTTGCTTGGTAAATTGATTTACATTTTCCAGAATACTTCAGGAATTTCAACTGGAAATGTGTTCAAAGTGATTATTTTATTTTATTGTTGAAATAGGTTTGTTTTTTATCTTTAATAGAGGAATTTAAAATTTAGGCCAAAAAATCATCAAAATATCATCACTTTTGGCAACATTGATTCTTCTAAACACTTAATGATTTTTTTGAATTTCGCCTACATTGAAATATTAAATCTACAGACAGAAATAAAAAAAACACGCAAATACACATAAAATATCTACGTTATCGCCATACTTTTAAATCTTGGAATTCGCGTTAGTAAAATACCGAATAAAAAGTCACTCGACTTGGGTTTATTCATGCGTTAAAGTGATCTCGTATGAAGTTATTTTCGCGATAAATGATGAAATAAAAAATTACGAGAAACCTATACGTTAAAAATATGATAACATGTCAGCGATATAAAAAATACTACCTTCGGAGTCCCACAACAGATATGAAGATGAGTGCTCGTCGCGTACCAAAAGACGCGTACCAATTTAATAATAAAAAAAAAATCTATCGAGTATGAAAACACGAAAACACGTATTTTTTCGTCGCTTTATACTCGCACGTGAGCTAGATTTGCGTTGTGAAAATTCACGAATAAATGTTTACATCGGATACGTATATATTTTTCTAAAACACGTGCACTAGTGTACAAGTACACGTTCGAAACGTCTCTTTTTAATAAACGATTTTCAAGTGTAATGAAACTTAAAAGCGTGAATTTTGTATCATTTCCACTATTCGGCTGCGAAATTCGATCTAATTCGAATAAATCGGTTGCAGCTTGTATCAGAAATCTTTCAAGATTTGAAACATATTTGTTCACGTTTCCCCCTTTTTTTTTCACGTAAAATGTAGGCATTTCCTTCGAGTATAAAATTAACTCAAGCTTGAAAATGTATTTACGAAAAGCAAAACGTAATCTAACTTGAATTCAGAAGGAATTATTTAGCAGTTTGTATATCGCGTTTTAAATAATTCACACCGTAGTGATTTTTACTTTTTTTAAGTTATTTGTTCAATTGAGCGTATTAGGGGATTATTGTACTTAAAATATGGTGTAATATTTTTGTGAAAATGGTGTGTCCGGGGAAGAGCCATCGGGAGCGAAAATAGGCGAGGAGGAAGTGTCTGGCGTTCTTTTTTGATTTTTTCATGATACCTATTTATCAACTGAGCGGAAGGAGGGGGCTTCTATATAATGTTAACTTTTTAGTTGCCATTTCAATAATCCTAAAAATTTCTAATATTAGGTAAATCAGAACTTTCGCAGACATTTCATTTTTGAGCATGACCTTGGTTTTTCGCAATAATAAAGTCAATATGCGAATAACTTCTTCTCCGGCATTGTTTAGGAAACGTCAGTGTATTGAACTGTAGGTTAAAATCAAAGAAAAGATTGATTGTTTTGCTTCCCTGAAGGAAAACTTATTCGAAAAACATAATATTGGTTCTATATCTGAAGATAATAGTATAAAACTAATATCACAAAAATTTCATAGGAATTAGTGAAGTTTTATTTCACATCGTTAAAATTTTAAACAATGGTGAAAGTTTATTTCAAATTCTTCGAATTCAAGTTTACATTCTGGATGATTTTATTAACAAACTTTCATTATACGATAGCAAACTCGAGTGAAAATTCCACCTTAGTATATCAAAAATCACAAGCTTTCTAATCGAAAAGTTTTTTTAAATGAAGAAAATAAAGTTTGTAAAAAAAATTCATCACGCTACAATGTTTTATGTAACTTAAAAAAAAATTTTCACCCTTGAAAAAAGCAAATAAAATTCAAAGCGTATCGAAGTTGGCAAAATGAATTAAAAAAATTACAAAAATAATCACGGCTTTGAAAACTTTCACAATAAATTTCATCTCGTTGAAAATTTGTTATCTTATTAAAAGGCAAAAAATTTAATCCCCGAGTTACCAACGTTTGTAAATTAAAAACGACTAAAAAAAATTGATAAGTAAACCATAAATTAAGAAATTTTCCTCCAGTGTAAAAACTCCCTCGGTTATTAATGGTTTGGGAAAAGTTGAAAAAAAATTCAGCCAGCCAGTTCCAGGGATGAAAATTCAATTCACATAATATTTCGAGAATTACGAAAAAGACGCGTTGAAAAATGTCTTTTGTCGGTTGCCTTTATTAATAACTGGTATAACAAAAACGTGCTTGAAAATAATCTGTGGAAATGTTGGTGGCGCTTTTGTGAAATTATTAAATTAATAAAACCTTCGAAACAACATATACTCGTAAAGATGAATTTTTTTTAGCTTCGAATAAACATAACACTGCGAATGTGAATAATCCGTCTATTAGAAGTTTTGAATTCGAAGTAAAAAAGACTCAATTTGAGGGGTCGTCGAATTGCGTAACAATACGATTCAAGGGCACTTAACACAAAAGTAACTTCTCCGGCTTTTAAAAATATTACAATATTTATTTTACCGTTGAAAAGTTACGTAACTTTTTGAGGGATTATTCAACCTCATTGGTTTAAAAAGCTCGAAAAATAATTTCGACGGATGCTCGATAAATTTGAAATAATTTCGGAGCGCGTGCGACAAAGCAGCTTTGGAATTTTCTTTGTTAAAGGTTACGAATGCTCGGTGATATATTGAACTTTTGTGCGGAGCGAGTACTACGGTGATTTTTCTTAACGCGGTTTGTGCTGTTGCTAATTATGGCTTTTGGAATGAAAATAACTACCGAACAATATCCTAAGATAAACAATTGCCGCCGTGGCACGCGTGTAAAAGGCGCTTAATCCGATTCGAGCTCATTAACGGGTTCCCTTTTCATATTCCGGGGCGTTAAAATGACGGGGTTGCGTTTTCCTGGAATATCTTTAGCGGAGTTGTAGGTGTTGGATTTTTTTAGAGTATTTTCTAAAATTTTGTATAGGGCTTGTTTCGAATTAAAATTGTAACGTTATTGTCTAATGTCTCCCCCCTTTGCCCCTGGAAAGTTTGGTCGCAGTTTTATAATTAAGTAGAGAGCGGATTTCAACACGATAAAGTAGTTAACACTGGTTCTTCTTTCAGCTGATTTATCATGTTACCTCACCCCCTTCTCCAAACGTATTTTAAAATTTTCAACCGAGGCTCCACCTCCCTCGAAAAAAATTGAATGGAAATGAACATTTGTTTCGTAAAAAGAAAAAACATCAAAAGCAATGTGCCGAAAAAATCGGTAGTTTTCGTGTAAAAAATTATTGAGAAATCGTGAACATAAGCCCGTCAAATTGTTACCAGCCGCTGCGTACTAGTGGAAGATCTACGCTTACGCATCACTACCGCGTAAGCTGAAACGCGCCTTCCGCTAGTACGCGGTGGATGGTAACAACTTGACGGGCGTACGTTGGCGATTTTTCAAAAATTTTTTACACGAAAACTATCAATTTTTTCGGTACGTTGCATGCGAATTTCATCGATTTTTGCCATTGAACCAAAAATACCCCGATTAAGGGGCCAAACCTTTTGTCGCCTCATTATATAGAAACCCCACCAACGTGATTGTTTTTATGACATAATTCCGCAAAAATCACTCGCTCCACGACGTTAATAAAATTACACGCGTCGAATCTCAAATCGCCGAAAATCATTAAGCGTTAACAATTGCATAGCTAATTCGAGAATAGCAACGTTGCCTAATCGTTGCGCCGCGAATGTAATCAAGTTAATAGAATTGCCTACGTGTTTCGCCGTAAATACGATCGAGCGGTATTTTTCGCACGTTCGAAGAGCGAGGGTGATAATTGCGATGGAATTAAAATCACGTTTTCTTTGATGTGTGACAATGGCAAATGGTAAAATCAACAAATGAATTTGGTCTTGTCGTTCCCACATCTTTAACCGTTTCGCGAATTATTTTGGTTGAATGCCTTTTCGACTTGAATTACTTTATATTGATCTTGGCGATGAATGCGAAATGCAACCTAAGTCATTACACAGAACCTCGCTATTTGTGAGAATTTTAATTAAAACTGGTATAATTTTTAATAAAATTCCAGCTATGTTTCAAAATACTCGTTTTACTGGTTAATAAACCACGATACCGGAGTAAAAAATAGCGGTCATCAAATGTACGTATTCATAATTGCAATAAAAACATATCACCGTAGAATTCCGCTGCGAGATAAAAAAAACATCCCATCTTGGTAATTCCAAATGGGGTAAAAACTTGCTTCCGATATTCGGTAAAAGAGTTGAAGTTGATGTTTATCCGGATTATAGAAGGGTTACGAGGAAAAATATAATGAAAATGGGCGGATGTTGTATTATTAATTTTAATAACATCTAAAAGCAAAAACCATATTTCTACAGATCAGTTTTCATCGTATATTATACACGTGTGCTACTAACGAACAAATATTTCCAGAATGTTGTGCAAAAAATTCATAATTTCTTCCCAAATCGAATGAATTTCCTCGTGAGGCTTTTATTATGGGGAAAAATAAGAAAACCGTGTATTTTACATTTAGATGATCTGAATTCTTTCTTTCGCGCGCAATTACTATCGTAATGTGGTAAACGAAGTAATCGTAAGTTTCTAAAAAGCTTTTTTTTTCGACGAATATTCGTTTCTTGAAACGAGAATTTTTTTATTTGATCGATTCGAGTTTTTTTCGAAAAAAAAACACGTTTAGTTAATGAATAGATTAGGAGATACACGAAGGCGTTTTTGTGGAGCTTGGAATGACTTGAGAGGAAAACTAGTGAAATGAAAGTTGTTGGAAATTAAATAAGGAGTATTTTTTGTAGTGAACATGTTTCCATATCTCCTCAAATTTTGCCTTCTTCAGTTGGGGTGGGGTGACTTGAGAGAGAAATTTTGAAACAAAAGTTATTGGAAATCGTGTAAAAAATATGCTTTGTATTTACAATTTTTTTATGTCTTAAATTGTGCAATAATTCTAGGCACTTCATTTTTAAAATTCAAATTACGAAAAAATTTGAAAAGATATAAAAAATTTTAATGAAAAAATAATTTTTGTTCTTGATTTCCAGAAACTTCTGTTCAAAAAATTTTTTCTCTCAAGTCGCCCCAAACTACACAAGAGCACTTTAACGACGAGATTTCGTTTGCGACTTTGACAATATAGTGAAATTTTGGTGAAATTTGATGAGATACGAAAAACCTGTTTATTACAAAAAATGTTCCTCGTTTAATTTCCAACAGATTTTATTTCAACGTTTTTTTTCTGACGTCATCTCAGGCTTGATAAAAAACGTTCCAAATAAATATTCCATATAAGATTTGGGTTGTTTTATCATCAAACCAATAAAATCGATAAGAATCGCCATTTTGGATAAAACCTTGATATTTTAAAAAACTTGTGATAAAGTACATAAATATTTTTCTCTTTCGACTCTCCAGAGCTTTGACTTTTTGAGCGGGGTGTACAATAGAAGTTGAGATCAGAGTACAAAACATTTTTATCGCGAAAAATTGAATCTCTCCAAGTTAGAAAAAAAAACGTCAATATGAAAAAGTTTCTCGTGGTTTTTTCATTTGGTGAACATGTTCAACGAGCATTCGTTTAATTTTTCACCTTAATTTACATTTGCTTGATTAACACGATAACACGATTTTTCAAACGAATTGTTGACCAAATTGAACGTCAGAGATTGAGATTATTTTTAAAATTCCAACTTGAGGAAACCTCAAAAACCAAATTACACTTCGGAGGCAACTTGCAATCTAAACTTTTCAGTTATTCGCTAGTACAATGTTTACTTCCAGCCATTACGAGTCTTGGTCAAAAACCAATTAGAAAAATGTAATCCGCGAGGCGTTGGTGAATTACCATAGAGAACTTCAAGTTTAGACATTTCAAACTTTCTTGTTCTTCGAGGGTTTCGCTGTTTTATGCAATGAAAATTGATCAAAACTGAAAAAAATATTTTACAATGGAAGTTTTTAATTTATCAAATAATTTTTTTAATTCTTTGGAGCGATCAGAAATAAAAAAAAAAAAACTGGAGAATTCAAAAATTAGAAAACGAAATTTCTAAATGAAAAAATTCATCTCAAAATATAAACACTCGAAAAAACGCTCTCGTCAGAATCAAACTTTAATAATAAAATTAAGCGATCAACAGTTGAAGCATTTGGTTATTAAAATTAACGACTTGCAGGAAATAATGAAAACAAAAACATAAAAATTGAAAAACTGTACCATTAAAACTCGAGTGAAATGTATACTTATCTTATTTTCGCCTTAATAAATGAGTTTTTTTTTCCTAAATAAGACGTCTCTTAGGACGACTTGATTTGAAAAAATTCTCGCGCTTTTGAATCTGACATCCTTTCAGCACTTTTTTCCTGTTATCTCACTACGAGGAAAAAGGTCACTTCATTTAATTACGCAAGATCACAATTAATTCAGGGCGGAAAAAGATAGTAGTGAAGAATGCGAGTGTAAGGTATGAAAAATCAATTTCAACATTGTTTAGCATTTCATGAAAGTTAAATCGCGTGAAAGAACGATTCGACGCTAAAGGTGATATGCTGAATAAACACTGCTTTCTAAACATTCTCGTATTGCGAGGTTTATAAACAATACCTATATTTTACTTATTTAAATACACTCAAAAATAAACCCGACGTGAGCCGAGGACTTGTTGAAAATGACGTTAATACGCATCGTTGAACTACTTCAATAAAGTATTGGTGATGTGAGCGGTAACAACGCGGTTGTAATGTGCGAAGTACTTCAACTGTATCGAGCCACGCTTTTATTTCGAGTATTTAAAGAACATTTAATATTTATTAGCATTTTTATTGGGGAAATTGCATTGAAATAATATACTATAACCTCGTCAAATATAGGCGACTTTTATCTCGCAACCTCAAAGGTGAACATAACAAATTGAACATCTGTTGTAACATGTAAAATTTCCAAGAACATGGTTTTGTCGCTAAATTACGTAGATTACGAACGTTAAACTTTTCCAACGACTTTTTCATTATTCTTGACTATAAAATATATTCTTTTGTGAACAACTGTTGTATAGCAATAGGACTAATAGACATGCGCGATGCAATTACATCTCCATGTCTTCGTGTTATCATCAAATAGTAACGAAAAAAATACTACGGTGAAATCACACCGAAAGCAACATGCCGTAGCGAGTTACTTTCGGAACAGATATTTTAGAAATGTTCGTGAAATGAAAAATTGTACTGGAAAGTGAACCTAATCAACAAGTCATGATGGGGACATTTACCCTATTAATCTGTCGAGAAAAATATCCTACAAGTGAATTCTCGCTGATTTGGAATCCTTTTAGTATGTTTTTTCCAGTTTGGTGGAGAAATATTTCGTGTATCTATTGCCTGCTGAAAGGTTACTATGTGAGTTGTATTAGGGTCAAAAAACTCGAAAACTAAATTTTTACTTGGTAAAACTAACTTCCAAGTAATTGTAAAATTTTTAAGAATTTATATAAGCTTGAATATTTATAAATGCTTCGGGTGAAGTAGAAAATCAATTTTTTGATTTTATACGCCATTAAAGCAAATTCACAAGAATGTGAAAGTTGATAGATACGGATATATCCGCCAAGCAATGAAGACAAATACATTCGTTATAAGATGGATATAGATATATTCGACAAGCTATGGATATGGATGTACCCATTAAGCGATAGATACGGATGTATCCGTCATGAAGCAGGTACGGATGTTCATCTAGCTATGGATACGGTCATATCAATTGAGCAACGGATACGGATTTATTCGTCATGAAAAAGATACGGATGTTCACCTAGCGATGGATATGGGTATATCAATTGAGCAACAGATATGGATATATCCGTCTAGAAATGGAAACGGATATATCCGTCAAGCTACAGATACAGACGTATCCGCCATGAAAAAGATACGGATGTTCACCTAGCGATGGATATGAGTACATCAATTGAGCAACGGATATATGGATATATCCGTCAAGCTACAGATACGGAGCATCCGTTATGAAAAAATACGGATGCTCACCTAGCGATAGATACGAGTATATCAATTGAGCAACGGATATGAATATATCCAGCAAGTTGCAGATACGGGTGTATCCGTCAAGTAATAGATACGGATATGCTTTTCAAGCGACGGGTAAGGGCGCGTCCATTCAGCAACGGATTTGGATATATCCGTCGATCAACGGATATATGGATATCCCAGTCAAACAACGGATACGGGCATATTTGTTTTGCAATAGATATGGATACATTTGCCTAGTGACAGATACAGGTATATTCGTTACGCAATAAATACGGATTCATCAGTTGAGTAACAGATACGGATATATTCGTGAAGCGAATTAGGTGATTTCAACTTTAAAAATGCATCATTTGGAAAGTCAACACATGAAGTTTACAACTCCAATCTTCATTTTCAAATTTTTTTCCTTACGTTTTTAAAATTTAAAATATAGAATATTTCAAAATTTTATTTTTCAACAAACCTCTAAAAATTAAAAAAAAATCGCAAATTTTGTTTTTATTTTTCTTATCAAAAACCGCAATTTTTTAACGAAATAAGTGCCGTAGTAAAATTTTCGACAATAATAAATCATATCTCGTGGTAAGAATAGACCGCTCGTTACATCCCCACGACGATTATTTTCTCGACGCGTCAGCGTCGCGTCGTTAATAACACCTAATTCATTCTCACCGGTTACAACGTAATAAAGATCAATTAACGAATGGAGAAAAATACATCACTTGTAGGAAATTTTATTAGCATTTGGAAGATTCGGTGGTTGGTTTTTCACAATAGGAAAAAAAATCCAGTATTTAAAGAATTTTTCTCAGTTAACAATAAATAAAATAAAAGTAGCTTTTTTCAGCACATAATTAAAGTGCAAACAGTCAAGTATATAAAATACATTAATTTCGTTTCGCACAAAAAAGTGAAAGGAATTGTAGAACATAAATCAGAAACGGTGATTTTTTTTTGTACAAACACCTCGAACTAAAAAACGGATTTCCTTGTTGTACCTACTTACTCAATTGAGGTCATTTTATTTTAATTTCTTAAGTTTTATTTATTTTATTTCTCGTATCTGTATAAAATTATAAATAAATAGAACCTGTCACGTTTTTAACGTTTTGATTTACTATAAGAAAAAGTTTCCTGAGCATAAGAGGATTCATTCAGTATCATTTGTCCAGCTGAACATAATTTTTTTCCTTGGTATTAATAACGTTCAAAAGTTTGTTTAGTTTTTAGATTGTTTAAAATGATTTTAAAAAATGCCAACCAAGCAAAACTTTATTATTAATTTTCTTTCAATGTAAGCCATTTAGAACTTTTCACCTCAGCGTGCAAAATCAAGTTGAATGGCTTCGAAGTTGCTTGCATGCAACTTCCAAGTGATACGTAAGTTTTTCGCTTTCCGTCAAAGCTTAAGGTGGTATTTTCAATTCTACGTATCAGTCGCGTTATTTTGAGCAAAAATATCTCAAAATTTTTTCAAAATTGAGTATTAAAACTTATTTAATTAATTAATACACGTTATAACTTATAAGCAACTTTTTAATTTGTAATCAGCTATTCGAGAAAGTTTACAGGTATTTCATTATGACTTTGGTATTTTGTTAGGTACGAAAAAAGAAAGTTTTATTGTAAGAAAATTTTACTTGGTAAAAACTTCAACCACTTGTATAAGTAACTTCAAAGTATAATAGGCTCTTGAGCTTACACAGACGGCATCCTTATAGTAAAAATATTCACGCTGTATTTTTATTAAAGTACCAAGTTTTTTTTTTATATCGAGATCTATTACGCAAAATTATCTCAATCGCTGCGGCTATTTCATTTAGGTTGCAATGAAAAACGCATATTTTAACGTACCGAAGAATGAAAGTGTAGGTGAAGGCTTCGCTGTGGATTTGCACCGACGTGAAATTTTCCAAGTTTCAGAGATAACGGCCTCGCTGTCGGTAACATCAAACTATTTTTAGAGTTAAAGGCGAGTTCGCCATTGTATGGCGTTGATTTTATAAATCGTTCGTTCATTGAGCAAAACCACCGAAGCGGAGCGTTCAATGATTAATTATATACTTAAGCGCTTCCATACGACCACAAATACAGGTAAATCGTTCGCGATAGTCCGGCGCCGAGTTTTATACGTCAAGTAAATACAACACAAATACACATCGTAAATGTTTTAACTTTATTTAATAGAGAGCTTTCAATTAATCAATCAATGCTAAATCATATTTCTCGCGGGAAGTTTTACGTATACGTGGCCGAGCTAGATGATTTTTTATCTCGGTAATGAGAGAACTTTCCGAAGGGATTGGTCGAGGAGCATCTTGTTACGGTGGATGAATAGAAACCATTTTTTATGACTTTTCATCACGGTGCTTGGGTTTTTGCAAGAAAGTTTACGCGGATATTTGTCTCAAAAGATGAAACCAACATGAAGATGAGGTTTTCAGTGAGGTAATTTTTTAAATTAATTTCAGTCTGTATGACTGACGCAATGAAGTGAAAAAAAATCGGTAAAGTGAAATAATGGAAAATTCCATAAATATATTAATTTATTCCTTTCAATATTATCTCAATTTTGAAAATTTTCCATCAATTTCTTCCCAAAGGATACAAAAAGTGCGATGATATTCAATTTATTCGTGTAAGTTAATCGAAAAGACTAATTTTCGAGTTATAGTAATTAAATAAAATACCTTCTCCTCTTTTCAAATCATCCAATCGGTGTTCAACTTTAGCTCGAATAAACAGGATCACAAAGAATCTCTATTCTCTTGACGATGTCCTTGTTAAAAAACATTATATTTAATATCTTACAAATTTTTTCAATATTTTTTTTCGATCGTTACCACGTTTTGTAAATTTTTTGCATACACGTTTAAAAAAGCACTCCACAGATCTTTCATCCGCACTCAAAAAATACTTCCTTTATTTCATTTTAATACATATTTCGACAGCCTATTTTAAGCGAACTGTGTCTATTCTCGAAAGAATGAATCCAATTTTGAAATATTTCGTGACAAAACGTTTTCATATTTGTTGAGTACAATTTCTATGATGATTCCTGTTTGCCGTTTCTCAAGGGAGTTTCGCTTACAAAACTTCGACTTTTGTACGATGACAGGAAAAGCACATCCATTAGTGTAATCTCCATTATTATCGCTCGTTCTTTTATTTCCTTCCTATTGGATGTTTATACGCATTAATAGAAATCAATCAACGGATCGTTTCAGTTTCATATCGCGAAATTTACAAACTCGAGGAATTAATTTTATTCGAGTAAGTAAATTTGAAAAAAATTGTTCAAAAAATATGTTCCTAGGTTTAAAAAAATTGTAAGTTTTTAATGATTAAGGCGTTTGCGTTGAAGTTATTAAGCACCTTGATTGGGATACTAAGCGCAAGTGAATTTCATAAAATTCGGTAACTATCGGTATCGATTTTACAATTTCACTTTCACCGGTGAAAGTTTTCCTCGTATAATGGATTATGTATGGAGAACACACATAACAAACGCATTCTTTTAAAAAAATTAAAATTCCTCGCAGAATTTTCGTTTTTCAAAGTATTGCTGCAGATAATGGATACTACTGGAGTTGTTTTTTTCATTAATTTCGAAGAATTGTCGAGCAGGTGTTGGAAAAATTCTAAAAAATGGTGGAAATGAAGGAAAAATTGGCCAAAGTCGCGATTTTCACGAAAAATTGTGTAGGAGGATTTACTCATCTTTGTATTTATCATGTATTGAGAGGAGAAAAATAATCACATGACTTGTCACCATATACTGTCACGCCTATTACCATGACATCATCACACATCACCATGATACGTCATTATTCAGGTTATCATGACTTATCATCGTAACATGATCATGAGATGTCGCCGTGACATGTCATCCGATGTACATATTACTGAGACATGATCATATGTTACTCACGACCATGAAACTTGACCATTCCAATAATCCAATAATGTTCATCTTGAGTTATTTATCACATGTCAATTATAACCATGACACGTCACCGTGATAATGACCTGTCATTGTATAGTATACCATTCATGATCATGATACTGTGTGGCACCCTAACAATGGTATGTTATTTATGAATTGTTATAATGACATAAAAATATCAAGATTGACAACGGCTTGTGATATCGTATGTATCACTCATGATCATGATATGTCACCATAACAATAACATGTCATCTATCACATGTTATCATGTCATAAAAATTTCAAAATTATCATTCATGAGCATGACACGTTGGAATGACAACGGCTTGTGTCATCGTATATATCACTCATGATCATGATAAGTCACCAAAACACTAATCTGTCATCTATGACATGTTATCATGACATGAAATTTTCAAGATCATCTCTCATGAGAATGACACGTTGTCATGACCACGATTACCATGACAACCACATGATGCTTTTCTATAGCACTTTCTCATGACTATTTTCGATTTTGTGTGCCATATCCAAGACATGAAAATGTCAAAAGCTCAATCGCTTTCTATGTATTTTTTCATAAAAATCGCAGTATTACCACCTCAGCCAATTTCTTTTCTATTTCCGCTAATCTTTGAATTACACCAGTGAACGTAATTTTTGAAATTTTAATTTCTTAAAAATCAATAAGTCATTAAAATTAAAACCAAGAGGAACTCGAATGCACGAGATTTATTCATTTTTTTCTTACAACTTGCACGTATTGTCGTCTGGGTGAAATTTTATCGAAAGTAAAATAAACTTCTATTTGAAGTCTAACATCAATGAGGATTTAATAAAAAAGGCCATTCATTTTTCTCGTTATTAAAAATTATGAAAATACGATTTGTCGACTTCGCTTCACAACGTAATACTTTTTTCATTTCGCTACAAAAATTACTCCGTAAAGCCAAAGATAAAAATCAAAAGAAACTTCAAGCTGAAACAAAAAATATTAGATTATTTGAGAAGTAAACACATATTTATTTGTTCGGAAATGAAAGAAGAATTTAAGGAAAATTTTATCCTAAAAGAAACTCTAACTATTGTTTCTTTTCAAGTTGGTTGTTTACTTAGTATTTGTAAGTTCGTCGTATCCGGTTCCGGGTGAATTTTTTACACCAAAATAGGCGATTTTGGCAAAAATGACACTTCCGGCGTTTCGCGTATTGTAAGTTTCGCAACGCAGTATATTTTAATTTTCACCGTCGTTCATGTGTCAACGAGTAACTGCTGAATTTATGACAAAAAGTTATCCCTCGTGAGAAAATCCGCGTTGCGTTTTTTAATCGGTTAAAAAACAGGGGAAATGGGGAATTTTGAATTTTAAGATACATATATGTACCTGAGTGAAATCACTTAAGAGAAACGTGTATAGGTATGTACAATATCGAAATGATCCAACGTCGTAACCTTTTTTTAAGCAACTTCCCTTAAAAGCTTTTTTCCATTGTTAACCCTCGCCGATCATAGCTTGCATTATGTCGCTATCTAGAAAGTTTTTTTTATAAAAGAATTTGACAGTTGACTTTTTTAATAGCGCGAGAGAGAAAGCTATACCAACACCGAATTTCAATAATAAATGATTACGGATAAAACTGCAACTACCTTGCCAAAGTATAGGGCGTCCAAGCGGGCAACACGTGGCAGTACCATATTGTATCAGAGCTCCTGCGCCAATAAAAAGTTTCTCATGCTTTGAAAGTTCACAATAATCGCGTAGTTTTAAAAAAGTTAGATAAATTATGAACCTACGAGATGGAGGTATCGCGGCACGAAAAATTTCGCAATTTTATCCCTCCTCGTTTTTTCTTTTCTGATTGAAATCTGCTTCTATGCGCTATAATGAGTGCTCCTCGTGAAATGAAAAACAACGTTGTGACGAAATTAATTGACAACGATTAGCTTTATTTTGAGGGAAAGCAGTTCATTGCCGGAGTTGACTGCGTTTGTCAAATGTCAAGTGCTTTCTTTCAAATGATGAGAGCTCGTTTCTTAAAATTTCAAGAGTTACAAAATGCGATTTTCCTTGATTTCATTTTCCTAGTTATTTTACAAATTTCGTACACAAGTGTCGGAAAGATTTCGAGTGTGTATCTAAATAATTGCGTAATTTACGTTGTGTTTACGAATTAGACTGAAAAATAGCGTGACGCTTTTTTTATTTTAATAAAAATCGGAAGTGTTTTAATTTCTTTTTCGTTCATATTCGTAGAAGTTATTGCACATCTGTGTTTCTCAACTTAAATGGAAATTTCCTCGAGGTCGTGTAACTTATCTCAGCGAGTTGAGAAATGAGAACGAGTTCTTTTTATGAAGGGCGTTCTTTGGGCGTTTCCGCTGTTTGTGTGTAGTGGATATTTAACCATTTTTGTTCAATTTACCGAGATATCGTTCATGCGGGGTCTTTTTGCAAGACTGCATTTTAATTTAGAAAGTAAAAAAAATGGATTCAGAGCGTAATTTCTGAAAAAAAGTTCAAAGTATTCGTTCGGCACCATGAAACATCAGCTCGCGTACAAGTTCGCCACAAAATGTGACATTTTCATGTCACTTCACGACAACGATGGTCATCAGAAGACGTCATTTGATGTTATATGCCACTCGTAATCATGCCATGTCACCATAACAATGACTTGTCATCATATCATGTCACCTGACATACCCATGACATGATCACATGTCACTTGATATACCCATGACATGATCACACGTCACCTGACATACTCACGACATCATCACATGTCACTTGACATACCCACGGCATGATCACATGTCACCTGACATACCCATGACATGATCACATGTCACTTGACATATCCCTGACATGATCATATGTCACATCTGACCATGACATGTCACCTTGACAATAAATATATATCTATGGCATGGTATGGTGACATGAAAAAATATATTTTTCATAACACGTTTTGAGAGGAAAAAATAATCACCTGACTTGTTATCACATGTCATCACCACACCTATTACCATGACAACGTCATGACATATTATCATAATATGCCATTATTGAGGTCATGGTGACATGTCATCATTACATGATCATGGGATATCACCATGACATGTCATTCGACATATTACCAAGGCATGATCATATGTCAATTGCGACCATGGCACTTGACCATCCTAATGACGTTCATCATAACAAGTCATTACATCATAATAATTATGTCACCATAAAAATGACATGTCATTTACAAATTGCTATAATAACATGAAAATATCAAGAATCACTCATGAGCATGACACGTTTCTATCACAACCACGTGACGCTTTTTTGTTACGTTTTTTTTGTGACGTTTTCGATTTTATGTGGCGTTGGCAATGAAACAATAGAGCGCGCTGCAACAAAATGATGAAAACGGGATACTATGAACTGCAATACATGAGAAAATTGTAGTTTTTAAATTTTTACTCAGAAACGAGAAGAATTTCATTGCCAATAGCTAAGACATGAAAATGTCAAAAACCTTACTCGGGAGTAATTTGAGTTTGCGGGAAAAGTGACGTTTCATTTCTTAAGGCGATTGTTGTTTTATTAGTCCAAAGCCAGTCATTGACATCGTTCCCCTCTTATTGGGTTTACTCCCACCACTAATCTGGACTTTCTGGCTCAGTATGAATTCACTCCTCATTGTACTTAGACGTCTCTCCAGGGTTCAAACTTATTTGAAAGAGATTCTAGTAATTTAAAAAATTATCTTTATTTTTATTATTGGCTCATCTCAATCGTTCGAAAGGATTTCATCCACAACTATGGTTATTTTTGCGAAACCGTAAAGTGTTTTGTTCACACCGAATTTCATCTAAATCCCGAGCGTTTGACACCTACGAAACACTATACATCACGTTATAATTCGAATTAACATTAATTAAACGAGCTCAAGTTAACAAAGCCGCGTTATACAAACGTTATCCATATGAAATCCTCCCATTCGCAGCTCCGGCAAATTTCTAAATCGGTTATTTACGTATCGGTATAATCTCATCTCCAACACTCAATACGTTCGGCAAGAAATAGTAACGAAAACACGCGACGATGCAATAAATACAGGGCGTTCTTGCCGCAACAAATCGCCAAGTTTTCGCAAAACCGAACTACATAAAGTTTCGAACCACGAAGACAAAACATCGGGTAAGGAAATTTAACATAGTATTTTACATAATTATGTCTTAACTGCGAACAACGAGCGGAGAACTATAAATGAGACGAAATTAAAATTACGTTTCCCTCATCTCGAAAAGAGCTCCTTTTAAAGTAACAATATTACGTATAGAAAAAACAATGTAAATTATCAATATAATTGTTTCCAGCTGTGTTCAGTTTTGAAAATGTTAATACGCTGCAAGTGTTTTAGGCTTTAATGTTTTAGCACGTTTTAAACCTCGGTAGTTTTTCTTTTTTCGTCGTATTTTCCCCCGAAACACTTCGGATCAGTTTCTGTTTTCTATTGGAAGAGCTACATTTTTTCTCACCTTTTTCTTTTCTTGTTTTCACGTTAATACTTTAGAATGTGTAATTTTATATCACACGTGTGGTATCCCTGAGTGGAGTTTATTTCGGTTTTTTCCACAATAATAAGCGTAACTTTCTTAATTCAATTTGTTCGCAGATAAACCACCATTCGGTTTTGGTAAATATTTCACCAACCTGGGCGCGTTTTAGACCCAATAACGTCACGTAAAAATCCCTTTTTATTGGTACAAATTAAAGGGATGCTGTTACGTAGAAATTTAATATTTCTCTACACGAATATTTTATCGGGTTTTATTGGCGTATTTTTTCCTTTACTTTGAATCTATGTCTGGAATTGATTTCGACAGGAATTTTTATAGCGAAAATTTGTTAAAAGAAATTGAGAAATTCATGTATTATTTTTTTTTCAAATGCATGGATTATTTCGTATACATTTTTTTTCATACAAAATGGCGATTTCAGAATATAAGATACGTATAAAATGAAATATTACGTTCATTATAACACGAAATACACGACGGATTAAAACTTACACATCGAGGATTTACGCGATGCTGGATTCGTCATAACTTTCACACAACAAAAGCTTTTTGTTGGTTTACAATGCTACGTAATTTGCATATGCGAGACCGAAGCTCTAAAAAGAATTCTTGTTTCGATTAACAGATCAATTTTTTTTCAACTACGAGTTTCGTCGGAATTTTTCTATGTTACAATTTTTCAATAATGTTTTGCATGTGTCTGGGTGAGTAGTGAGTTCTGTGATAGACTTGAGTGTGAGTATGATTCGATAAATGGTTTAAATATTTGCATATAACGTGGAATTGAAAAGGTCTGTGTGATTTTACAATTTACTAGTGATATTTACGGTTATAAGAGCTCGTTAGGTTATGCATTGAAATCATACTCGAAGGGATATGACCAAATGGTAAAATCGTGGGGAGGTAGAGGAGTACTTGCGGAAGTGCAGCAAATTTTTATATTTATGTAAGCACTCGTTAATGATAACGGTTTCATTTCTTATTGCATTATTGATTTAAAAGATGTGTCTTCAGGTTCCATTTGTAGTGCGAGTTTTTGGAATTCATGCATCGCAAAGTGCAACCCCTCAAAAAACACTTCTTCAGAACCCACTACATGTCAACGCAGGAACTTTAACAAGCAAGTTATGTCAATGTAGGGAGACTGCAGCAGTAACGCAAAATTAAAAATCCCTAAAAAGGGCTGAAAATTGTTTTTTCCTAGATGGGGGTAAGAAGGGGTTGGAGGGTTGGAATCTTCAAAAGATACTTTTTAGACACCGTCTACATATATATGTCGACGCACGACCTTCTAAGTTCATTTGAAGGAGCTATAGCGACCTTCAAACTTTTTCAAGGTCAAATAATGGCAAAATGCGGTTTTTCTCCCCTCCTAATTACCCCAGGACATTGATTTTTAGACATGTGGTACATCTTGTAATGGACTATCACTTGGTGATAGTTTGAAATATTGGATTTTTTCACTCTTACCCCCGCTCCTCTGAATAAAACGACCTTCACTGATTTTGATCCAAGGTCATTTCCACTTGCACTACTGAATTATGTTATCAAAATGATCCTATTATCCGAACTTCAACGTATTTTGTTAAAAAATACTCGAATTCTTTTGAAGCTATACCCAAACTTATTACTAAAATGGACTTTTTTGGGTTCCTAAACAAACTTCCAGCGCGATCTCCCCTTCAACTCCCGCACCAGTTTTTTGACTTCGTGATGAAAAATCGAGATTAAAAAGTAACATACGCTAATTACAGTAACATTTACCTTCTTGTTCCGGTACCATAGTCGGCATGCATAAAACGCACGAGAAAATGAGCACCATTCGAAGACGACGATACATATTCGATAAATTATTTCCCGCCACAAACTAAGACATCTTTGAAAATCAAGATTTCACTTTTGCGAACTTTCGACGACGGCATTCCGATATATCACGTTAAATGCATCTTCAATAAGCCTATCCTCCTGCGAGAGGCTGAAACAAATAAAAATCATAATTAAATTGAGGCCAGGTACGTCGAATAATAGTAAAATGCATAAACTAGGATAAATTCCAAGATTAAAAAAAGGGATGTTGGTAACGAGCAACTGAATAATGATAGAAACAAGTTTTTGCAGCGTTATTTTCTCAGCATCGTTTACCATCTTTTATTAAAATTTACAACAGCTTTACATAGAGACTCGTTTTTCATTTGGTGAAAAAAAAAATTAAATAACTTAATCAGGAA
Organism: Maconellicoccus hirsutus; assembly: GCA_003261595.1. Classification (NCBI taxonomy): domain Eukaryota; kingdom Metazoa; phylum Arthropoda; class Insecta; order Hemiptera; family Pseudococcidae; genus Maconellicoccus; species Maconellicoccus hirsutus. The sequence continues at coordinate 25,890 of QBDW01005551.1, read as the reverse complement.
AAAGTTTTTGAACTGAAAAAGAAATTTGTATACAAGTATTTTTGATCGTATTTCAGAGTATACGCGAAATCATGGAGATATGCCAAAGACTTTTTCTCTTTTTGCGTTTTGTGTTCTCCAACCATTCAATAAATTGGCAACCTTGTAACGTTTTCCTTAAATCATCGCAATGTTTTTTCATTGTCAAGTCAAACTTCCCTCGCATTGTCCTTTTTATAACGAAGCGCGAATTTTTATTTTCTTCGGTGTTTATTTTCGATATTGTGTATGAAGTGTATAAAAGCAATACACGTTCGATATCTCGGTTCGTTGTTCGTAAATGCCGCACGTTTGTATTATGAAGTCATCTTGACGAAGTGGAAATAAAGTGGAAATTTCTCCCGAAAAATAAGATCACCTGTATGACATTTTACGTGCTTTAGACACGTTCGTATAATAAGGAAAATACATATAAGCTGGTAATGTTCCATTGTATCAGCAACGTAACGTTGAATACTTTGGCGAAATTTGAGTTCGAGGGCGGAAATGTGTTTTACTCAACTACGTACATTTTGTATTGATTTTCTCCCCTTGAATTTTCACCCCACTCGTAAATCTTGGATGTGCATCTTTATGGTAATTTTTTTACTCGTCTTTGATTTCATTGGATGGCCAGTTTTATTGGAAAATTTGCCGAGGATGAAATGCGTGGCTTGTTATGTCGCAGGGAAGCTTAAAAAAAACATAGTTTTCCACTTCGCATGTTGACCGAACCGACGAGAATTTTGTATAGTACGAGTTGAAAGCCTACTACCCGAGTCATCCCCTTCTACCCCTCCCAGCATAAGGGTTAGTGGAGTTATAACTACATATTGTAGAACCATTAAAAATGCGGTTCTTTGTCGCCTCGTTTCGGGTTATATTCTTTAAAAAGAAGTCTCTATAGTTAGTTTTAATTTTTAGCCGCTAAAAGTAGCCTAAAAATGATTTTTTCAAGGTTGAAAATGATGGAAGGGGATGAGGGTGTAAAATCAACTCTTCGAAAAAGCACTTTTCAGCCATTCACTTCATGAACATGTCAAAGTGCGAGCTCCGAGGTTAATTTGGAAGAAAAATTAACAAGAATTAAGAATTACAAACTGCTAGAAATAGTCTAAAAATCGTATTTTTTTGAACATTAAAAATGGTGAGAGAGGTAAGGGAGATGAAGGTGAAAGTTCAACCCTCACAAAAAGCCCTTCTCAATCATCCCCCGCATCACGTGCCTAAGCACTAGCTCCAAGATTAAATCGGAAATGCTATAACGTTCGCAAAAAATTGAAAGCTACTAAAAATATCATTGAAATCGTAATTTTTCGAGATTAAAAATGGCGGGGAAGGGGGTGAGTCGAACCTCTTCAAACGCACTTCTTAATCGTTCACTACATATACACGGTGTTCCGCAAGCAATGGGCCACTTTCAAACCCATGGTGTAGCTACCTATACTGCACAAGTGTATGCATGCCTGCCAACCCCAACTTTTGAAGGGGTAAAGTTATGCTTTTATGAAGGTTGTTTTTTCAGAACGTTGTAACTCTTTTGGTAATGCAGATAGACAAAATTTGTTTAGAACTTTTTTGTAGAACTTTTTAAACCCTACAACATTAATTATTTTCATGTTTCGTCTAACTCAGAAATTGAAGGAGTTACAAGCATTTTTTCAATTTTTTTAGCCCATTTGCGGTAAATTTGTTATAATAATGACATTTTTAAAAGTTTTGTCGCAATTTACGACTTTTCAAGCATTTTAACCCGTGTGAACAAATTACTCGGATACATAAGCGCTTCGTCTGCGATTTTCGGCTAGTAGAGTTCATTGACCTTATGTGTTCTTATAAAAAATAATTTCATTCGCTGAACGATAAATAATCAGAATTAGCGAAACGTTAAACGACAATTTGGTAAAATTTAAATCTTTCATTTACAATAGAGGAAGTTATTCCTTTATAGTAACATACGTAGAAGGGATGCTATTATAGTATTTCATCTATAGCTACAATACAAATCTTCGATAACCTCCGAGCTTTATTTTTTACCGTCAATTTAAACGCGCGAATCGACGTAAAACGAATTAATTTCAATTGAAAAAATTTAATGTATCGAACAGAAAAGTCATTTCCTTGCACAAAAATGCCAACGTATCACCTTATAAACCTTTTAAGCTTTTGCGAAATTTTATGCGGATGCGTTAAATGCAAAAACATTGAAAAATACGACATACGTGCTATTGCCTTTTTTTTTTTTCAGAAGGCGTTAATTTTTTCGAACGCGTTCGGGCGATGAAAATAGGAAAAAACGCATTAAAAGTGTTCATTATAAAGGCTGTACATTTAAAAGCGGAAAAAATGCACGAAATTTTGTTCTTTTGAAAATTAATGTAGTATAGTTTTTGCAGCCGTCCACTCAATTTGTATTGTATTTCAATTTGGTATATCGTTTGGACTTTTTGTTGACTGAATAGTTTTTAGTATGAAAAGCCAACGTAGCGTGAAAGCGTTTATTTATTCAACGAGCCAAAAATGTTAAGTTTAAACCGCCTGTGTTATTTGATGATCTTGACGTTATTTTGAAAACACCGACGAATATAACTAATTATACGGCTATTTATCGTCGCGTCGATAATCCATTAACACACGTGGAATAATTTCGATTCGGCGGTGTAACGTGCGTTTAGCTTGGTATGGTTGGTATTTAATATGTAGGAGGAAAAAAAGGTAATTTTCAGTATACGAGGGAAATATTCGTCTATAAAGTTCACCTATACCTCGAGTTTTCAGCCTAAGCTAAAATTCGTTGCTGGTATTTAAATGAACGCCGGGGGGGGGGCGAAAGGTACGGACCTGTATCTGGAATCGGGAAAAACTCGTTTGCAAAAAATGACAGATGCGGTTTGCTGGAAATATGTCCACGTGAACGAAAATCACGTTGATCGACGGTAATCCGAGTTTTAACGCAATTTCCGTTATCGACTGATGATGGTGAAAAATGTCAACAGTATTCGCTCGAAGATCGCGAAATCTCATAGGTATTGGCGAAATTAAACGTTCAACTTTTCGTATGATGAGCTCGTGTCAAAGGTTTTAAAATTACTGCCATGTGGTTACGATATTGTTACTAGAACATCGATGCTCTTTCGTAAAAGCCATGAAACTTCACCGTAATTCATGTTTCCAATGCTTAGATTTAAAGTGAAATTCTCGTTTGAACTTGCATCCACATGGAATTAAATTACTCCTTGTGAAATTTCTTTTCATGAAATTTTACCAAGCTCGTTGGATAAATTGAACGAATAATTTTCAAGGTATTGTTAAGGGCTTTTTCGTTACTTGGAAGTTTTTATTCGCTTAACGAATAAAAAAATTACACGTGTTAACAAAATTTATCGAGGTCGGTGCTTAACGCCTATGACGTTGAATTGGAATAAAATCAAGATATTTTTCCATTCAACCCAAGAGCTTGCCCTGTGGTACTTCATGTACGATCAAATTCTATAGAACACGAGGATATTCCATTTGTAAATGCAAAAAACCTGTGTAACTATCTCGAATGATCTATTCCAATGTTCGTGATGTTTTATTCGCTAAAGCACAAGGAAATAACATTGTAAAAATGGAATACAAAGTGAAAATTAAAATTTTTTAGAGCTCCCTCGAGCCCTCAAGCGTGAAGGTCATTATGAGTGTTTTTTCGATATTGGTACCTAATGTGTGCATTTTCCTGGTGGGTTTTCATTTTACATAGTTTCTAGCATATGAACGTGGCAATATGTGGGTAAAATGTTATTTTCAGGAGTTTGTGTTGTCATTCTAGGGTAAAATCTAAAAAAAATTTATCACAATGGGAAATTCGGATCATAGGTCCTTCGTATGGCCATGAACAAAAAATATATTCGTTCTGTACCATGAAGAATCAGCTTAAGTACAAGTCCGCAACATCGTGTGTCATTTTCATGTGACTTTGCAATAGTGATGTCCATCAGAAGACTTCATTTGTCGTCACATGCCACATGTAACCATGACACGTTACCATAATAATGACTTGACATCATATCATGCCACTTGACATGCTACCATGGCATGATCACATGTCACTCATGAGCATGACACGTTGCCATGACAATCGCATGACGCTTTTTGTGACGATTTTCGATTTTGTGCGCCATTGTCAAAAGATAAAAATGTCAGTAACAATAAGCTGTCATTCATGACGTGTTATGATGACATGAAAATCCACTCATCCATCCATCTTGTTACTCATGACCATCAGACGTTACCATGACAACCGCGTGATGCTTTTTCGTGACGATTTTTTGCAATGATTTTCTGTGACGATTTAAGACATAAAAATGTCAAAATAATCGCCTGACTTGTTATCACATGTCATCACCATTCCTATTATCATGACGTGTGGTTATGTATGTGTAATCATGACAACACAATGACGTATCAACATAATATGTCATTATTTAGGTCACCGTGACCTATCATCTTAAATTTCACCTGACATGTCACCTAACATGAGCATATGTTACCGTTGACCATGACGCATGACCACGCCGATGACATTCATCATAACATGTCATTAAATATCACATATCAATCTTAAATAATTTGTCACCGTATACATCACTCATGATCATATGTCATGACGTGTCATCTTTGACATGCTACGATGCCATGAAAATATCAAAATTGTCACTCATTAGCGTGGCAAATTGCCATAACAACTTGTCTCACTCGTGACGACAAGACGTTACCATGGCAACCCCGTGACGCTTTTTTGTAACACTTTTTCGTGACGATTTTTGAGTTTGTGTGCCATAACCAAGACATGAAAATGTCAACAAAAAAAAAGTCTTGTACAGAAAACTTCCTTTTTTATACTCTACAACTTTTGCGGAGACACTTTTTCTAAATTTCAAAAAATGAAGAAGTTCTTATTACCAAAAAAAAACAAAATATGGAACCTTTTGACTCACAAAATAGGCAGAAGATAACAACCGATCGATTGGAAGTTCCAGAATACTTGAGTACATGCCACATAGCACTTGTAATCCGAATTGACCGTTTCATTGAACAAATTTTGGAGATGGGGAGAAGGGGGTAATTTTGACATTTGACTTTGAAAGTATCTGGAAATTGACAAGTGAAATAGTATAGCGAAACCCCTTCATTTTTATCAATGGGGTGTCGTTTTATTGCTAAAATAACATCAATCTCGTGTTTTAGGAAGATTTTTTGATTGTTGTTGCAAAATGGAATTTTAGTCTTTAATATGAAAATTTCCCAAACAAATCAAAAGCCATGTTAATTTCAAGATGAATGATGATGAATCAAAACACAATAGCATGCTTCGTAATATATTCAACTTCATTTATAAAAATTTCAAATCAACTATAATGGAATTTACTTTTAAAAAAACTGCATATTGTTTGTGCACACTGTAAAATGCAAAATCCATCCTTACATATCTATTACATACTTTTATTCACATTAGCATCTTATCAATATTAAAACAATTCCCGGAGGTATTAATGAACTGCTTCTTAGCCTATGAAACGTATTCAGCCATATCTTACTATGCAACGAAATATATTCCACGAGCTTCCGCGGAAGAAAACTATTTATTAAATATGAACACCATTTTGCTACAGTAAGCGAAATTTCGCAGCATTACGATGCTGAATATTTCACGCGATAAATTCGATTCGTTGGAAAAAAAATAAAAACGTACTTGCCCCTGCACCGAAGAACTATCAAACTATACGAAAATTTAACCCGTGCCTATGTTGCTAATATTGCGTTATAAAGAACCGCAATAATAATCGAATTTCATGTGTTGAGAAGAGGTTCGGTTGAATTCCCCGAAATAGGCTAGTTTGGAAAATTTTTCGCTAAAAATAACAAAAAACAAAAACACGATTTTGTCGAGACCTCGATGGACCGATAGAATATTTATACTACGTCGTGCCAAATATACGCGTTTCCTGTCGCAAAACAACGATAAACATACGAAATGATTTTCCAACAATGGAAATGTGAATTTTATTATTTTTACGTTCTTACTCGTGTATATTTGTATGTGTTAGTGAATACAAAATATGGTAAAATATTTATACCTAAATTTTGAAAAATATTTTCAATGCATAATAGAAAGAAAATTCGCCGGTGGTCGCAGAAGACGTGGAAATATCCCGGTGACGTAACTCTTTTTTAATTCTTCAACCGTGATTAATTTACGGTGACTATTTGAGCGTACAATAGCGAATGTGAATGTGACAATGCTACGAAGCTCTCGATTTTCAATCGTTCACCTTCGTATTAAATGACAGCAAAAGGTCTAGTCTGGTGAAATTGTGTATTTGATTCGAATATAGAACAGTTATCAAGGAAATTGTCATTCCGATGGGGCAATTGGTTTTTTCGCTTTGCCTTGTGGTATACCCTTAATTAGTCCAGTCATGAAAAAATGAATTGCCATTCTTTCCAGGCATTTTACAGATTTAGCTTTAATTGTGGTTTTAAATTAAACGAGAATTTTATGCATTTCATTTTATTCGTTTGTAAAGCCAAAAAACAAATTAAAAAAAGTAGTCCATTAACCTTGGAGAACGGGTTATATGAATTTATAAGCTAAAAATCAAAATTTTTGGAGCTTGAGCACTTGCTACAACTTTTAGGTATCATTTTCAGGGGTAAATTAAAAGACGAATTTTTTTTTCGTTAAAAAATTTTTTAACGTATCGAAAAAATTGATAAGAAGAGAAAACTTTATTTGCAAAGTACCAAAAAAATCGATAGTTTTCGCGGAAAAAAATATTGAAAAATTTCGAACTTGCGCCCGTCAAGTTGATATCGGCCACTGCGTACTAGCGGAAGATGTACGCATTCGTGCAAACGTGATTGTGGCGCGTGAGCGTAGATTCGCCGCTACTACGCAGTGGTCGGTGTCAACTTGACGGGCGCACGTTTGCGATTTTTAGATATTTTTTTACGCGAAAACTATCGATTTTTTTGGTACATTGCATATGAAGTTTTTACTTCTTATTCAGCTCCCAAACACGTTTAAAAATATTTTATGAAAAAAAAAATTCATCCTTCGATTTAACCCTTAAAATGACGCCTAAAAAGGTTTTCAGGGATTCTGATTTTTGGCTTATGAATGCGTATCACGTTGATGCATGAAAAAAATTTTAATTTCTTGTCATGTCTCTTTTGAGGAAGGTGGAGCCTCTGTTGACAATTTTGAAACTTTTTCTAAAGGGGTTAAAGTGTTTTAAAAAATCTGAAAAATATATGTTATTCCGATGGGAATCCCCTCCTATGGCCAAAATTTCGAGTCATTCGGTTGAAAATTCGCATTTAGGTAATTATGAGTATAATTACACTTCCAATAATCCAAATCTATATTTGTAAGGAGGTCAACGACCTTTTATATAGAATCATAAAACAAATAAAACTTGTAAAATTCATTTTTCCAAGATCTTTTGAATTTTCATCTTTAGAATTACCGCGAAAAAAATCGAAAAAAGAAAAACTCCATAAAGTATTTTATATTAAAATTCGATACCGAAATTATTTCATTTTAAAACTAGGTGACATATACATCTCTGTCATCGCAGGGTGTATACTCACGTAGAATATACTTTTTTATGATATATCGCCTAATCGAAGCGATAACTCACCGTCTTGGCTCAGTTCCACGGTAAAAAGATTCTCACGAAATAAAAAAACTTCACGTTTTAAAATGATTTCATTTTAAAACCGATATTCAATAATATAAAAGCTTAAATTAAAAAACAAAATTTTCATGAAAACCCTAAGATCGAAATAAAAATTCGCGAAAAAATTTCACGAGTAATTTTAATACCCTGTAATAGATAAGTTGGCAAATATTTTGAAAATTCACGCCCCAAGTCCAACTCGTCTTTTTCATTAATTTCATTCAAACTGAAAATTTCAAAACTTGAAATGTTATGAAATTTGAAATTGTTTTCAAACTTGAGCAAGTACTTGCTTTCGATGGTTTATCCTCATTTAATTTTAGAAAGTCTAATCTTTTACTTTGTGTAATAATCTTTAATAAAGATATCTAAATTTGATCTTCAAGGTGAAATACACGAGTCAAAATTCAAGCGTGGGTTTTATGGAAAATTTCTTGTAAAATGAAAAATTAGCATGTAATTTTTTTTAATATCGAAATTCTAATTTTTTTCACAATGTAACATTGTAAAAAGAGAATTGAAAATGTTTTTTTCCCTTATTTGAAGAAAAAAGTACCTACGGAAATGTTTGTTTAGGATGTATTCATTTTCATGCATGAATATAATTTAAAATCAAAAACAAAAATGATTTTCCTCTGTTGGAAATAACGAAATGTATATTCTCAAATATCATTTTCCTCGAATCAATTTTTTTCAGTATTATAAAAAGATGTCTTTTGTGTTTACTTACTCTTTATGCTAATTCTATTGAATAGAAATGAAATGTTTTTGACAGTCAAGTAAGAGAAGGAAAAAGACGGCGTCTTTTTTAAATTTTTATTTAATTTTTTTTTTGTTTTAGGCTTCCTTATTATATATATATTTTTCAAAGCATCGAATTAATTGAGCTTAATTTTTACTCACTTTTTGGGTATTTACCGGCTTGGCAAATTGAAAAAATTAAACCTCGAAATTCCAAACGATACAATTTCCACACACTTTACTGCATAGTAACTCACGTAAATTCGCCGATATACGAACCAATTAGCAATTATTTTTCTCAAATTGAGCACGTGAAATATACAACACGTGAACCACGACGGAATTACGATCACGCACGAAACCTCTACATAAGCTTAACAATACCGGTACAGTTTATAGCATAAGATACAAAACGTGGACTAAACGAACCACATTCTGTCTCGGACTGTAACGGGGTTTTTCGGGTAAAACTGCGATGCGCGTTGAGGGTGAAAATAACGTTGCACCCTTATTCATTTTTATCTGATATGAAAACTAATTTCAATTTTTCTCTTGAGTGTGTACATGTGTTAAAACAAATTTTCCACGGAAATTTTTGCAACTTCATTGATATGCTTTGATGTGATTCTTACCCTTTGTTGGGAAAAATGCCGATCATGATACGTGTGTCTTGCTCATTTGTATTCTGCGAGAATTTTCAACTGCTTTTTAGTCTTTTTGTTTTACGTATGTCATTAATCCTGCACATAGATCGGTTGGCTTTTTTAAAAAGGTTTTGTTATTTCTAATATCCTAGTTCAGCGGCGCAGTTCTTTTGATACGATGTTCTGATCTTTATAAAGATTAAACTACGAACATCAAATTTAATTACGTTATGGTCTTCAATCGATGTACAATGTTCGGAATTCTTAACGCTGAAATGTCACAAAGAAACTTTGTTTTTTTTCTTTTTCAAAGGCTCATATCTTCATGATTAGATTAGATAAAATACGTACTTTTTTATGCAGTGGTCAAATTAGCGAGTAAACAACTAAAGTGAAATCAAAATGTCAAAATTATACTGTGTGTTCTGTTGAATGTGCCTAATCCTTTGATTAGCGTTGAAGCTACCAATAGTGAATGTACGTGAATAGTTTTGCCGAACCTTAAAATTGAAGGGACTGGGATGCACCTCAAAAATGTCCACATTTTTATCTATGCAGTTGTATAAAATTCGAAAAACTCATTTTTTTGGTAATAATCATCATACACGTTTGTCTGTCTTCAAGATTGAAGGCGTTAGAGTGATGTAAAAATTTCAGAGTGAATTAGAGCTCAATAAAAAATAATTAAATCGTTTAAATCTTCACTTTGATTCGCCGTTCAGTTTAAGGTGAATTATAAGGCGGAAAATAAAGTAATTCTCAAATTTGCAATTTTTCATAAGCACCATTTAACAACACCGTCCGTATAAGTTATCACCAAAACGAACGAAATGAACTTGAAGCTTTAACAGTTGCTTGTTGAAGAACAAGAAACTGTGAAATAACTACATTAAACTGTCTTAAAGAGAATGTTATGGTTGTAATTTGTTACTGTTGTTTGCAACCCTTCGCATACTTGAACATAAGTTAAATGAGAATTAAGCTTAGCTATTTTCGAGAATGTAAACATCAACAGTCTTGTTAATAATTCTGTTCGTAGTGACCAGTTCTTTAGGTATGATGAGTTGTTCATTAACGACGTGACATTATGATGGTTAATTAGTCTTTCAAATATCGGTTTTCTTTTTCGCCCAAAATTATTTGGGGTTTTCATCGATGAAACGATACATCTACCTTGAGATTTGTCCGGCGGCATAAAGAAATTCGTAGTTTTTCAGATCTCGAAAGAAATTTGTCTTGTTGACATGGAGAACATTTTGGATTAACTTTTATTAATAATTACGAGTAAATGTACTAAGAAGTTATAAAAGTTATTTTGTGATTAATGTATCACCAAACAAAAAATCGTTTATTTTTGGACGCTGCTATCCCCAGGCACTCGACTCTTAATTTCTGTCACCAAAATGAGAAAAATTCCTACTGCTCGCTGTCAACGTAAAAAATGATACCGTTCTGTCGCTTGTACTACAAATTCTTGTTGTTGTTCCACCAAGAGAAAAAAAAAGGTTCATTCTGCAAGCTTTTCAGCCGATATTACGGTTCAACGAAACTGTTGCGAAAGTTTTTCAAAGTATACGGTGTTCTTTTGTATTATAAATTTTTTTTCAAATGCGAGATTAAATTTAATTTCTTATTTGGCGTAGCTGTCAAAGCATCTAGGGTGTAACGCTACAATTTATTACCTGCGTTTAAGTATGCGATTGTGATATTCAAAACAATACGTGTAATATGGTCGCATAAAGGTACTTGATGTTGGAATTTTCAATCTTCAAAACGCAAACTATGCCGGAGCGGTGGAGAATAACGTTATTCGCCTGTGTGGTTAGTTGAGCCGTGTGACAGCTTTCTGGCGCATTTCATCAGCTCTGTACTTTTACTTTTGATGTCGTTTGTGCGTAGTTACCTGTTTCTATATTGACGACATTTAATGAGAATGGGTATTTTTTTAACTCAGATTTATACCCAAACCAGCATCGTAACCAGGATTATTCTATGAAAGGATATTACAATGAAGGCTGGGTCGGAGTTGATAGGGAGCAGGGTTGAGAATGGGAATCGTAGATGGTACTTCTAGAAAAGGCCCCGGATCATTTTACTTTTTCATATAGTTGTGGACAGGGTCGTGGACATGTAGATGGATCCTTACAAAGTATCCGGATCATGATCCAAATTACTTTTTTGGCAGATCCATGATCATTTTCATCGAACTTTTAAATATTTCATGTAAATTTACAAGCTGTTTAGAGCGAAAACGAGCCTAGTTGGAAGTGTAATAGAAAAAGATGGCCAAATATTTGAAAATTATCCGTATTTTTCCATCATATTTATCCGGCGCTAAAATTTTCAGGAGGGGGGGGGGCAAAATACTGAAAAATGCCCAACTAAAAAAAAAAAAAAAGGTCATCACATTACCCACGAGTCACGTTAGCAATTTTGCATAAAATTGTGAAGCATATTTTTAGTTTATTTTAGTTGTAAATTCAGTTTTTAGGTTTAAAGCATAAGCTATTATATAATGATGCATTATTTTATTTCACAGTTCGCTGTTTTACCAACTAATAGGTAAAAATGCCCAAATTGCCAACTTTCCAGTCAGCAAGGGGGGCAAGCTGCCCCATGCCCCCCTTTAGGTTCGTCCCTGCCAAAAACATAGACGACAAAATTTCCAAATTTGAAATGAAAAACAAGAAATTTTTCATTACCTTCAATTTGTAGAAATATCAATTTTACTTATTTTTCAAGTTGAAAATTGAATCATCACGCTTTATTGTATTTCACTGAAAACAAAATAACACACTTGGAATTTCGTAATAACTGCGTCAAATATTTTATTTCATTGTTTTACATTGCCGAATTTCTTCAAATTTTTCAAAAATTGGGAAACTTCACCTAATAAGAAAGTCTGTCGGAAATTTTTAATAAAGTTTCATTTAGTTTGGTGCGATGTTACTCACATATACTCTAAAACCTGTAGGAGTTTTGCCAACAACTTCACCTGAGTAGGAAGCATAGTAACTTGAAGAATCACTAGGAACGAAGTTCAAGTTGCTAAATAAATTTGCCTTTTCAACACAACTGTCTGAAATGAATTATTTATTGTTCAGCTTGCAATTTATACCGAATCATGAAACGAGCAAACGATTAAAAAATTAGTATTCGATGGCTTCCCACAGGTTGTCAAGGTAATTGGAAATATTTACGTAGCCCATATTGTGGTAGGGGCTTTTCTTATGCTTCAATTCAGTGTCCCTTTCTTTAAGATATGAATCCTTCATTCCTTCGTTACAACAGATTTTCGTCCCCCCCCGCTCCTCCTTAAAAAAAATTATAGCAAGAAAATCCTTCCAATGTTAGTAAACGATTGTGTTGTAAATTTGAAAAAAAAGGAGATGAAAAAAGTTATTATAATTTAATTTTTATATGAAAACGCTATCGAATTGAAAACGTGATAAGAATAGCAAAAACGATGGGAAAGTTGGCGAATAAAAGGTCCTATCAAAGTATGATTTTGAAATATGTTAAAAGAATGGCGTTGAATAAATTCTTAATGAAATCGCCAATTTCAGGTGAAACTTTCCAAGTGAAAAAAAAAAACGCCGTGTATACGCCGGATGACGCCGGAAGATTAATTATGTTATTTCCAGGTTAATTTTTCATGTATTATAAAAATGATGGACATGCTCGAAATCGCCTGATCAAGAGCGAAAATTAATTTTATATTTCAGAACGATGCGCTTGAGTGGCAAGTATTCAAAAACGTTAATAATTCATGACATTACGAAGATTTAGACGAATCGTTTCGTCTATCTGGTATTAAAAAAAGTAAAAAAAAAAAATCTATGTAGAATTTCGAAGTTTGTATCCCTTAGAAAAGTTACTTACAATTGATCTTCAGCTACAAATTTGATTGTTACGTTGAGTATTGAAGTTGAAGGGTATTTTGCTAACTATTGCGAATATTATTGACAGTTAACTAGTTAATTTTCACATAGAGTATAGAAAGCATTTTGCATTATTGATTTTTGAAATGAATTCGTGCTTTATAAAACTCGTTGTTTTGAACTTTAGCAAAGACGTGGTGAGCTGGAGAAGTAATGGAGGTAAATTGATATAAAAAATAACGTTAAAGATGTAAAGAAAGTTAAGTCACGTTTACTTGGTACCGTATGTCGTCTGTTATTACGCAAAAAGATTTAAATCACATCGTTTCCTTTTCTACAATCGCAGATTAGCTTAAAATGGGAAACAGTGCAGGCCTTCTAAGAAGCATTTCGGACGTAGCTTCGAAATTATTCTCTTCGGCAAGACGGCGTAAATTTATGCAAACGCAGCTTGCAAACGAAACGATAAATCAATCTAAGTTTTAAAGCGATATACCCATTCTTTAATTAAATTTATTTGTTATTTTGCGTTTCGATGGTGTGTTTCATATTGCAATGACTTCTCATGCTAATATCGTGTTCACTTCATCAGCATCGATGTGCAGGAATTTTAATGAACCAGCTTTAAATTCCTGTGCATTTGTTGCATGTATGGTAAATTTTCGATTGAGGTCAGTCATTTGGAATAATTACTCAAAAGAGTACATAAACATTTGTAGGAGGTTTAAATGAATGAAATGTTTTAGCGGTTGAACCTTCCTTGGGATTCTTTTACACTAAAAAGTAAATACGAGGTATGATAGAACTTCACCTAGGTAGTCAGTACTCAGTTCTCATAAAGAAGAGGCACAATCAAGTTCCCAATTGAGTTAGAAAGCTGAAATTGTTACAGTATGAAAGATTCATACTCATACTCTAGGTGTGTCTTTTGAGGGTTTCGACTTAGCAACATTGGCATTATTACCTCCCATGACCTCGTGACTCCTGAGGAGATACACAATTCAACTAACACACGAATCGACAACTTTACTGGCAGAACAGTACTTACATACTGCGGGATTGGAACCATACTACCTTGACTGAACAAAAACGCTATTCGTCAACGGATGCCAGTGTTACCACCTTGGCAGTAAGATCATCCCCTCACGTCACAATTTAAATAAGTTTTCACTTTTGGGGCCATTCTCAATCATACAGAATTTAAAAAAAAAAAACTTAATTCGGAAAAATAATTTTAAATCTCGACAATCTAACTTCCCCCTAATTCGGAATCGTTGAATTCAAAAATCGTATTGCCGAGCCGTTCTAGAGCTTCCGGCGCCATTTCCAGTTTTCTCCAAAAATTTTTAAATGCTGGAATTTTTTGGTAATGTGGTCAAGTCGGTTGTGTTGGTCGAGAATAAGACGAAACTGATTTTTTAGCTGTCCAATCTCGAAAGAACGCCTTTTGGAGTATTTCGAAATTTCTGGAGAAAAATGAAAATCGCGTTGGAGGCTCCAGAACACCTTGGCAATACGATTTTTGGATTCAGCGAGTCCAAATTAGGTGGAAAATATGTTTGGCGCGATTTAAAATCATTTTTCCAGGTTGTTTTTTTTTTAATTCCACAGTTTAATGGAAATTTTGTAATTTTTAATTTTCAAAGATTCGCCAAAAATCGATAAGTCAACATAGGCAGTTGAAGTGTTGGTTTTTGGGTACAACGTGGCATACTCATGAGTGATGCTCTTAATATTTTCATGTCATAGATGACAAGTCATTGTTATGGTGACATATCATGATCACAAGTGACATATGATGACATAACTGTTGTCATAACGACGTGTCATATTCATGATATTTTTATGTTATCATAAAAATTCATAGATGACGTCATGTTGTGGTAACATATAATCATGAGTAACAAACTATAGTATGGTGACCTGAATTATGGCATATTATGATAATATGTCATGACGTTGTCATGGCGATAGACGTGGTGATGATATGTGATAAAAAGTCAGGTGATTGTTTTTCCTTATCAAAATGAGTCATGCCTCATACATTCATGTTCAACGTAAAATATAGTTTTTTCATGGCACCATACTATGTCATAGATTGCTATTCTTTTGTTATGATGACGTATCATGGTTAGGAGTGACATGTGATCATGTCATGGTAGCATGTCAAGTGACATGATACGATGACAAGTAATTGTTATGATGACATGGCATGTAACATCGAATGACATCTTCTGGTGAACATCATCGTCGCTGAGTAACATGAAAATGTCACACTGTGTTGCGGACTTGTACGCAAGCTGATTTTTACGTTTATTTTGTAACGCTTTTTCGTGACTATTTTCGATTTTGTGTGCCACAGCCAAGACATGAAAGTATGAAAAAGATTAAAAAACGATCGTAAAATATTTAGACATCCTTTTTCCAAAAATCCATCTCCATCCAAATTCGAGCCAGTCACCTCAAAAGGTTCCGTTGTAAGTTTGGGAGCTGAAATGTAGACAAGTCCTTTGAGGGGTTGAACTTTGCATCATTGACTCTGCCCCTCTCCTTTCCCCGTCTTCTACAAATAGTTATACCAATTCATCTACTATATACTTGTTATTAAATACCAGTTCAATTCAACTCGTCGAGTTACTCGAACAAGTGAAACAGTGACATCGTAAATGATTGACGTTCTAAGTTATTGAAAATACATAGCTTCATACGATACTTGCATATGTGTTGAAATTTCGTTTGAGAAATGTTCAAAATAGTTGCGATATTTGTAGATGAGACGTTTTGAAATAGACTTGGCGTATGGGAAGTTTGAGCTTTGCTACTTATGATGTACAAAGACACGAGGAAAATAAAAGTATATTTTTAAGCCATGACAAATGACATTCACACGTATTTTCGAAGCACCAGAGTAATCCAGTCGTTTAATTAAATTCTAAGCATTTTTCGGATTCGTAAAGTAAAGCAATTCGTTATGAAGAAAAATTAAACCGCAAAAGCTTCTCTTTATTTTACTCCGTTGTCAATTCTTCAATGGTATTTTGCTGCCAAAATAAAAAAATGTTTCTAAGATAAATAATTCTTTTTTATTACGAATTTCCCAAGCATTAAAATTAATTACGACCTAATTAACTAATACGTCGGTCGGGATTTATTTTTTCAGTTACCTACGTCGGATATTTTTCTTTCATGTTTTTTTCGCCTATTTCGCGCTTTTGCGGAAAAAATGATGGCGCATATGTATTTTTAATTATGTTTTTTCCCCTTCTTAAATATCGTACTACATGGTAGCTCAGCTAAAAGATGTATAAATATTTGAATTCGTGTGTCGATGTAATGCGTTTTGCTGGTTTATAATCTTTCGTGCTCTTTGAAGGGATCATTCGTTTACTTAGAAGCTTATTCGAAGGTTAAAATGAGAAAATATTTCGTCAGGCTTCGATAATACGTGGTGTAACGTGTGGAAAATATGCCTCGTTCGAATAGACGAAAAATGCCAAAGCTAATCAATGAAATTTTATGGTGTCGGACGTCAATATTTTCGTAATATTTTGCTGCTTTGCAAAAAATTCAACTTGTGTTTCGAAAACGACGAATCTTTTTCGACATTTGACATTAATCTCGTGTTGAATTTATAAACTTGTTTGAAGTTGGCGAATAAAAAATTTATAAAATTTAAAGGCGCCTTTATAACGTTACATTTTATAGAATGATTGATAGAAACAACGCGGTCGAAAATTTTTCCCTGAACAAAACAGGTGAAAGGAAGAACTCGTGTGGTTTATTTGTTCCAAATTTCCCAAATAGTTTTACTTTTAAACTCCACAACTTGAAAACCGCCTTCAGCCGACATCTCTCTAAATATAATTCAGTCTGAAGAAGTACACAAGTGATCAAAATTTAAATCAAATTCACATTTCTGACTGACAAAATGTACGTATGTGGTTATACGTAAGCGCCGGTGCTTTAGAAATTTTAGGTGCGTAAAAAGTGTCATTGTTAGACTGGGTTCTTGACACATAAAAGCCTGTCCTTGAATTAAAAGCTACCTACGTGTTTACAAACTAGGACAAGTGCGATGGAATGCGAATATTTTAACCGAGATACCTTCAGTACGGATTTAAAAGCGATCTTGAAGCTTTTGCAATTCAAATTTAAAGTTCATCATTCTAACGCTGATTTCGTGAACGTCGTTAACAAAAGTGGAATTCCTATAAATGAAGCGACATAACCGACCGATTATTTTAACATAATCGTGTCTCGACGTGAGTTCTACGTAGAACGTATTACCATTTTTTCGATAAAAATATCACCTTTTATACATTTTAGAAGGTTCAAAATGAAATTAGGTATTTCGTAAATAACGTTAATTTCAAACTTGGAAGAAAATTCTGTCATTTGCATTAGTTACATTTTTTTTTTAAAGAAATTTTCTTATACAACTTATTGCTCATTTTAATTATTTTTTAATAATTTTTAAATCTGTTTTGTAATAGGGGAATATTCTCGGGTCAGTGAAATGTCAATTTAAAACCCAAAAGGAAATTTGGAAAAAGGAAATGAGTCCTGGAACCTTCGACTGAAATATCATCTTGAAATATGATCAACCAAAGGGAGTAAGCGAATGTGAAAGATGAATCAAATTTTAATTTTAATTTAAATTTTGAAAAAATTATTTAAATAGTGAAATAACGTGATGCGTGTATTATTTTTTCCTACGAAGGTGTAAAAGCATTTACAATCGTAATAATTGCATTGTATAAATCAATTTCATAAATAGGCGATATCTGTGATGATATAGTTTGATACTCATAGATAAAGTGAGTAGGAATAAAGTATATAAGAAAATATTCAAGTTTCGAGAAAACGGAGCTGGACAATGTATGTTTATTAAAAACAAAAAATTGAATTTCTACGGTCTTTTGCCAGTGTTGCCAATTTAGCGAATTTTCCGCTATTTCTAGTGATTTTGGATCCACGAAAGTAACTAGATTTTGCGTTTTGCTTTTTAGCTATTAGCGGGAATCCTAGAGTTTTGGTCAAAAGAAATAGCTATTTCAGCTTTTTATCACTCTATTAGTAATTTAAATTGAGTTTTTTCAGTTTTTTGTTTTCTGAACGTGGACAAACGTGAATTATTCAATTTTTTGGCTTCTGATTAGTGTTGACTGTTTGCTTATGTTATGCTGGCATCTGGCCTAGGTAGCAGTATATGGCACGTTAAACCAAAAAAGTAAAAGCAAGAAGATGTGTAAAAATAATCAATTCAAATTATAATGTGCGACGTTGTTTTTAATATATTAAAAAAAAAGAAACAACAAGAACGCACTAACAACTGACCTTAGTAAAGAGTTAATGAAAACTGACTACTAGAACGTATATTTGCAAATATAAAGTGGGTAATAAATCAGTGCATCCACTTGAAATGCAACCAAAAAAAAAACGTAAATTCATCCATAATACAAATTAATAATTCATTTCACATGTATTAAAAATTTTTTTAAAGTAAATTACTAAAATTAATTCAATTAACTAATAAAAAAGTCGTAATTCTTGATAATTTACATAACACAAAGAGTGAATTTATACATTCAACTAATCCTATTTATAATTTTGTCAAAAATTTCAATTTCGCGTGAAAATAATTTAAACGGCAATTTCGTTAAGTCCTTTACACTTACGCACATAATCTTCATTTCCGTTCAGCATCCGGTTAGCGAAAATTAACGGTAGACGCCGTGTGGAACGATAATGTTTTCATTACCCTTTCGATGATATTGTAGTGGACATTGTTTAACGTAAAATTCCACCATTTCGCTTTCGTAATTAATGATAAACGCTTATTTTTGTCGTAGCGTCGTATTTTAATGATACTTTTGCCCAATTTACACTACTACGAAAGGGTCCGTGATCTATAATCATTAAAACCTATTTTATTGCTAAATTTCATCAAGCGAATCTAGCATTTTAACGAAATTTCCAAAGGTGACGATATGTATAACGTTATGAGGATATTTTTCAAATGGAAAAATGCCAGTTATATAAATTTATTTTGCATCGTTTAAGCATCTAGCGCAGGTAGTTCGATAAATTTTACGCGATTAGTTTTTCATTCTTTTTATTAGGTAAATTGACAAGTAGCGTATGAAAAAAGGTGAAAATAACGGCGATCAATCGAACCATGGAATTTTTCCAACAAGAAAACTTATTGGAGAAATATTGCTCTTGAGATGCCAACATTAGATAGATTTCACACATCTCGATGGTGAGATATTTTCGGTATATGGAATTTCTCGCGAATCAAACAACATTTCGTATTCGTTGGAGCGAAAATATTCAATATTTTTGGATATGAGAGTTTTTCACTCGAAGAAATGAAGAATTACAGAGACGAGGATTTGATTACATTTACGCGATATCGTTTCAAAATCGATCAAACGACCTTTTCGCGGAATATTGTATTTTTGCACGTGGATATGAAATTACAATTAATTAATGTACTAATAAACCATCTTTATATCGTATTACGAAGATTTAAAGGGGAATTTTCTTGGTGAAATGCGATAAATTTTCCAAAATACTCGTTTGTCCTCAATTTCAAGACCTTGAAGAGATATTAGTAAATTGCGAAAAGTAAAACACAAAGGTATAAATCTTAGGTAGGCCATAACTTGGAACGTGAAAGCGTTTTCAACCTTGGAAATTTAAAGGTACCGTAATCTCGTCGAAATTTCAAATTGAAAATTTCCTCTTCGATGGTTTCATCGAGACTAGTACGTGATCAAAAATTTCCAAGGATTTGAGATAACTTTTTTCACATACCGATCGACATCGAGCGAAAAAGGTTACAAATTGTGCTAAAAGCTGGTATGAAAAAATTCTTCATCTCTTTCTCAAATTTTTAACAATTTTAGCATTTTTTTTTTAATTTTCGTCATGTACAGCAACAGAGGCTTGTGGCGGTTTTTTAAAGTTTTTTAGAGGAGATGTTTACTTATAAAGGTAAATTTTTCGATGATATAAGTTGAAATAAGATCACGATAAGATGAGTGAATTTCATAGGAATTTTTTGAATACTTTAAGTCTTAAAATTTGTATTATCAGAATCGTTCATCACGAGGCAAGGGGACTCGGAGGTCTGAGAATTTTCAAATTATTAAAAATTATCATGCAAGAATTAAGTGGGCCCAAAATATTTTCCCTGGACTCATTTGCTCTCAGGGGATCATGTTACAATGATGCACGAAAAGTACCCTTGAGGTAGCCCAAGGAGGTAAATTAAAATGTGATAGACTAATTAAACAAAAATACCAACTTTCATAATCCTCGGAGGCCACCAAACTAAATAGTTTTTTATCGAAGAAGAGTTGTTTGTAACATACTTCAAAGCTTTTAAATTTATTTCGCCCCTATGATTTCACCTGCACGTATAAACACCGCGAAATTATAATTATTAAGAAAGTTTTAATCCGTTCAATTTTAGTTTGACGCAGTGGTTCCAAATATACATTTTTTTGCGAGCATCAACTCAAATGAACTATTAATAATATTCATTCCTGAAGTCTACGTAGTTTTTTCACATTAATGGAGTTTTTTCCACGTATAATCGTGATATTACATTTGATAATTAAATAGCCGCAAATTGATTAAAAAATACTTTAAAGGCCGCTAGCATTTTTTTTCAACGTGTAAAAAAATATCGGAAATTTCCAGAGTAGGTAACCTTATCCCTACGTCGCTTGCCAAAACCACCGGTATGGAAAAAATAATTCGATTTTTAAATTACATCGGTTAATATAGAGAGTGGCTTACACGTGTAAAAGATATTAAAATGTTACCACTTACGATTGTTTCATATTTCACGTGGTAACGTGGCTTCGACGTTGATGTGACGTCAAATGCAGGTGAAATTTTTTCCAAACGATTTATGACCGAATGTATTAGGTTAAAAAAATGTGAAATAATTATTTACCTATTACACGTGCGTTGTTATGCGAAGGAGAAAACAAAGAATGAAATTAGTATAGGTTTGAGTTTATGCCTCGCGTGAACTAGCAATTATAACTTTTTCCATTGAAAATGTTTTCTTGGAAAAAGTTGCAATAGAACGTATCGTTGTGGGGAAACAGATTAAGGTGACTTTAGATAACGTCAAATCTGTCAACACCTTTGCAACTTTATTTTCAAACTGTAATGAAAAACCACCTGTTGCTTGGTTTTTTCGTCGGTTCAACGTTTCCCGGTGTCGTTTTCATGGCGCAGTAATTAGGTAAATGAAGAATCACGTAATCAATCTTCAATCAGTTAGGTAATTTTTTATATATAATGGTAATTTTACCTCGGGTAACAATGGATTAAAATAATTTAATAATAAATTAAGCACTAACCCCGAAACATTTAAGAAAAGTCTCGGTTAACTCAGTTGCACCACTTGAAATGTAATTAATTTTGCCTTATATTTCATTTTCTGACTGTATAGACAACCGCTGTGGCAGAAATAAATCAAACAAAAGGCTTAGCCTGTTTTCATTGCCATAATTTACTGCTTGCCGGTAAAACGCCTGCTGCCTAATTTTCTTTTAATTTGTGTCATTATGATGGCATTTTCGTCAGCGTGCCGACATCGAGATCATTTTTAAACGAAATTAATTTTACTCATTAGGAGTCTCGCAGATAATGGTAACGAAGGTAAAAGCATGTTTTGATTGGGCAGCTGAAGTGTATGTAATTGAATGTTGATGTCAAATTGAGGTTTTATCGGAAACGCAACCTAGTGTTATGTCAAATGAAGCGTGTTCGTTTGTACGTTTCAGTTTCGTTTTGCGGTGTATTGGCTCATGTATTCACTTTTGATTATAATGAAGGTACTTATCGATGTTTCAGCTGAAGAATTTCTACATGGAATAAACTACAAAAATATACCGAGGTGGATATTCAAAAGTTACTGATTACAGCGACATACCACTATACAGTGAGACCTGATTCTTAAAATTCAGGCCCAGGCCTCGAAACCACAGCCCCAAACAAAACCATTCTGGGCCCAATCCTTGCTTCAATCGATTCAATATCGTATTCATTTTAAAATTAGAGGTATTTATTTTTCGACATATGACTTATTTCAATTCTACTCGCCGTTTGAGTTTATTGCTGTCCTGTTTTTGAAAGTAATAAATAACGCTTAAAAAAGGCACAAAGAGATTAGAAGCCGTTGATATTCCGCAAACGTTGGTTGAAAAAGTTGCGGTAAATTTGTACGTGATGGGAAGTTAACTCGGTAAATCCATTTTCCTTTTTGAATTCGTATCGTCCCGTGGTCCATGATTATAAAGTAAATATCGGTCTGCACGATGCGCCATAAGTCAAACAGCAAAAAAAAGTGTGAACTCTATAACTCATTTGTTATTAAACTTTTAATAGAGTAATTTCCGTTCGGAGAAAGTATCGTAGACAATTACAAATTTTATCGTACTATGAATTAAAAACTTTTCATTGATTTATCATTAAATTTCGTAATACACAGAAAAAATTACTCTTTGAAATGGTTCGTACTAATTTCTATAAACCTGTTGGTGTTACGAAGACTGTGTCGTTAGTTAGCCTTGAAAAATTTCAATAACTATGGGTATTTTTTCATTTAGAAATATCTGCAAGCGAATTAAAGTTTACAAAAGGTAAGTTGTTAAGAAGTAGTACCGCAGAAAAGAACAGTGAATTTTAGAAATCTTTGCCAAATTACCTTTAAACGTAAGATTTATAATGCTTAGTTTACTGGCTTCAACCCAAAATTCCAATTGATTCTTTTAATTTCGATAATTTTTTAAAACAAAGTCGTAAACGTTTACTTCCTGTTACATATGTTTGTCGAAATTCTCGAAATGCAGGAATCGCTACAGTTTTGGATGAAATTCGATTTTTTCTTTATTGGAGAAATGCGACGAAAATAATTTCAGGTTTATTTCGGAAAAAGAGAACGATTGTTTCCGGTACTAAAAAATCATTTTTAGCTTTTGAATGATACTACAATATGCTAAACATATAGACAAATAAGTATTATTATCCTTTTACGAGATGGAAAATAAACAAAAAATATTTCATGTATAAAAAATTGCATAGTTTTATATGTTGACTTTGATAATGAACTTGCCGTTCAGCGGTGTAGAAAATTAGGTGATACAACACCCAAATATAGACGTAATGGCGACGTAGGAAACTGATTTTTCAAGCCCTTTTATCATTTCAAAGAATTGCGTTTTTACAAGGTGTATAAAAAAAAAGTATAACGCAAACAACGCGAAAACTTTTAACGTGTTTGTTTGTGAAATTTTTTTCACTTTCGTGAAAAAAATCACTTTGCGCATTTTACTTCTTTGTGTTGAAAATAAATTATTAAAATACGAAAATAAACGGTAATCGGTTTTGCTTTGTGTGTTTCAATGATGTCTATTGAACTGAAGATAGAAAGTCTTTCGCGTTGAAATTCAACTATACAAAAGAAGCACGAAAGTTTACGATGATTGCGTTATTTGCATTGCAGTTTGTTGAAAAGAAGTGGTCATCGAGTTTATTTTATATGAAGCGGTGGGTTCAACTTGTCAATGAAGCTAACTGCGTTTAAGTTGTTTATTCATCGAAATCAAGTACAATTTGAGTACATCAACGGTGTTATCTTTTCGAATTTATAAGTACAAATTTCATCCTGAAGAAATCTGATTAGGCAACTTTTTATTCACGAACAAATCCATCTCGTGTGTAATCAACTTCTAAATACGCGTGTTTCTTCATAATGAAAATAAATACGATTCAGAAAAATCAACGATTAACGAAATAATTACCATAATTTTTTCCAATTCGATAAATTACTGCAGCTTAAAGCATCCGATGAACTTTTGATGCGGCATTGATCTGACTAAAAAACGGAGTTGTTTTCGACAAAAGCTTATTAATCACGGTCGCTCGACGATGTGCTCAACAAAAGAATGTATAAATTTTGGAAATTGTTTCATGCTGTACTACGGCAGTATACTTTGTCTAAATGACTACTATAATTCACTATAATTCACCGCTAACGACCGTTCGTTGATTAACATAAATGTACGAAGTAATATTGAATGATTGATTTCTCATAAACCTATAAAGTTTATTTTTAATTTGACAAGAGAGCAAAAGGGTGTCGGTACTGGAACAACGCTGTAATAACTGTCGAATGGATTAATGGCAAAAGGTTGATAATATAAAAACGAGGAAAACAAAACCAGGACTACTGGAAACGAGGATTTTCGTAATTAGAATCGCCATTTGTATGGTAATTTCACTTTTATTTGCTGAAGCACAAGTAGGTATTAATCTCGTCGAGGCGAATAACTTGTTAATGAAAAAAGGCGTTACGTTAAAATCAGGAACTGTTTTTATCTTTTGATAAGAGTACGGTTAAATACGTATTATAAATTGATGCGAAAATCTGTGATAAACATTGTCATTTTTTTTTCGTCCGACTAAGAAATTATTGCTGTGTATTTTACAGGTCAACAAGACTTGAACGCATTGTGAGAATGAAATCGTTATGAGCTCTTTTTAGCACGGAAGCTTTTTTTGTCGGGAAATTATTAATTGGAAATGCCTAGATGAGTTTAATAAACTTGTTTTCGGTAAGTATTTCGTCTAAACTAAAAAAATCTCGAGTACATGGAGCTTACTTACCTGTCTTCCTAATGAAATAATAAATTTTTCCAACTTAGAAAACACGCGATATTTCATGATTAGAATTTCAAATATTAAATGTTCTTCCTTTTCCTAAGATTTTCCATCAATTATTGATTAATTGGCAGGATACAGAAGATTTTGTATCACAGATTGTTTACAGGTAGATATCTTTTTTTTTGTTAATGAATTATAATTTTTTGTTGTTTTGTAGTTCCCTCAAATTTTTCAAGCGTACCCTTGCGCTTCATATAAACAAATAGGTGAAAAGGAAACGGCGTTTGAACTTTGAATTCAAATAGCTAAGAAATAAGCTCTTTCTAGTTCTAATAGAACAATTAAGCTCATGCTTCGAAGTTTGGTAGTAAAAAAGCTATACTTTAAGGCGGTATGGTCAAAATTGTCCAAAAAAATTTTTTCCACCCGTATTTTTGCCTAAAAGTAACCCACTTCTGATGATTTACATGAACAAAACTTTTTTGTTTTGCTTTTCCTGGACATTTTACATTTTGGTCATAATAAGCCTGGTTTCCTCGTGATGCGTCACATTTTACATAAGGTTTTTAACACATAACACTTTCAGTTTTGATGTTCATTCGTGTAATTTTTATCGTGTTCAACTCCGACTGTCTCTGTGAACGTTTTCTTAGGTTTTCTTCTACCAAAAAAAATGTTGTTTGTTTATTTTGTAATTCTGCTCTTAATCTTTCATTCGTATTTGTTGGAGTTTTCTTTATTTTGGTTTTGTAACAACTCCTCATATATCTTATAGTTACTATGTTCAAGTTTTTGTCTGTGGTTTTTTTTTTGTCCTCGTGAAAGCGAGCGTTTTCGTTTCTGTTCAGTCGTACAATAAATATTGATGCGAAATCTACGTTTTTGCGTTTTTAGTCATTATGGTATCGCAGCGTGGTTTTTTTAATGTCGAAAATGTTTATTATTTTCGTCCGAGGTAAAAAATTCGTTTTTTTACGCGACCTTACGTAGTGACGAAGTAGTTAATGTCCAAACGAAAGAAAAGTCGAGGTGGAACTCAGAAATCGCCTAATATCGTTAGAAGAAATCCACCACGTGGTTGTAAAGAATCGAGAGAGTTAAGCGTAACTGCAACTCATTATCCAATTCCCGAGCGTATTCCGGAGCTAAGCGTAACTGCGGCATCCGACGAGTTAATTGAACCTAGAAGAA
>QBDW01005548.1:0-12846 GCA_003261595.1 Maconellicoccus hirsutus | reverse complement strand
AAAATTAATTCTCGAAGGCGAAACATCGCTGCGAATTTCCAAACACATATACGCTCTCAAATTGACCCTAATTAGCGACGCACCTGTTGTTACACGTTAACGATTAAACTCGCTTTACGCTCGATTATCCTTTTTTTTTTGCCGAAAAGGATTCGGGTAAAAATGGCAACCGAGATAAGTTTTCCGCCGTCAAACATCAGCTGGCAATCGAGCATTATGAAATGTTAACAATTTCTCCGCAACTGCGCGCCATTATCGCGCGAAACTTTAACAATTTAATTCGGCTGATTGAGTAAAGCTTGTAGTTGGTTAATGAAATATGGAATGTGAAAAGTTTCCCATCGGAATTCTCAGCGCGTTCGTTTACATAAACTGTTTACATAATCGTTTCGCATATATTTCCGGTCAATTCGCCGATCTAGTCCGATATAATTTCATTCGATACTCCATTTCGTTAACTACTTTGCACGCAGACATCGCTTCAAGTTCAAAAGACGCGTTAAATTGAGCGTGAAATAGAATCCAATCCAGGACTTATGAAAATAATTCGTATATCGAGTATTTTTACTGTCGTTGTCGAACGGCGTTCAAAAAGTTTCACGTCACAGTTGATATTTTCAAAAATAGTCTAATAAATTGGAAAAATTATTTAAAAAACTACACACGAGATAACTACAGAGCAAAAACACCTTCGAAATCGTTTTTAACCGCATAACAAACCAAACAATCGATATACATGACGACTTTTTATCATGTTCCACCTCCCCTCCCCTATTTATCCCCATTGCTCCTCAAACAGTCCCTATTTCCTACCACCATAACTCTCTCCCCACATCACATGGAAATATATCACGAAAAAAATGGTTTTACGAGAACCGCAAACATGAAAAAACTGTACCTGAATGAGTACACCCCCCCCCCACACGTGGACAAGGGCGCAAAGGGGAGGGGGATGTTGAACACCACCAACTGATAAACCCCTTTCATATATATCGACTGTATGGTTTTCGCAGACGCGGAATCCAAATCCGGCACCAAATTTCTCTTCGGAACAAAATTACTCAAAGAAATAGGCCATCGTAGGTCGTTAATTTCATTAATTAACGGTTTATCGCTACAGATACTACTAATTGGAAATTAACGCTATTTTTAGATCAATTACGACGGCGAAACGTTCAAATTTGAACGTTCGCGCGTATAATCACCAGATACGGGTTCGTGTAACTTATCAAAGAGCGTAGAATTCGAAATAACCTAACCTCTTTCTGTTTTTAATCCGATTTCTCGAGAAAAAAACGTTTTCGATAAAACGAAACTAATTTAACGCCTTCGTAAGAAAATTCGCGAAAGTTAGACGCGTCAATTTGCATAACCGTTTCCATCAGTCGATAAAACTTGAAAAGTCACCGTTCCAGTTACCTCGTTATTTTTACATTAAATCGATTCCCCAAAAAAACGGAAAATTCATTCAAAAAGGCAGCCTGGTATTTCGAAAAGCTTGTCTTTTCACAAGCACCTATTAAATTTTTAATTATCGCGATGCAAATTGAATTCTCTATGAAGGAGTATGCCAAGCAGGGATAAAAGCACAGAGGGAAGCATGTGTTCGAATGACTCACACCCAGAAAATCAGACTTTAATGTTTTATTTATTGAAAAAAATACCCTCAACGTCATGCGGAATTTTCGCTTTTTTTCCTATCAAGGTAAGGAATTTTTTATATAAATCGATACACTCTCAAATTGGTATTTGCTAACCAGCATCTATGGAATTTCTCATATCTGCCTGGCAATCTTTGACATGGATCACGAGTATTACCGTTGGGAATAAGAATACGTATAATAAGAGCTCATCATTTACTAGAAAAATCTCCTCGTCTATTGGCGCATG
This sequence comes from Maconellicoccus hirsutus, assembly GCA_003261595.1. Taxonomy (NCBI): domain Eukaryota; kingdom Metazoa; phylum Arthropoda; class Insecta; order Hemiptera; family Pseudococcidae; genus Maconellicoccus; species Maconellicoccus hirsutus. Next base: position 10,956 of record QBDW01005548.1, on the reverse strand, counting down.
AAAAATGAAAGTTGCTTAAAGTAAATCTTTTATGTAGCTTTCAAAATAATACATACATTATGGAGGACGACCGTATAAGATATTATTTTACGTATGTACGCAGCAAAAAAGAGCAATACACGAATATACCACGGTCTAGTAGTAATCATATAAATGAGTTCGTAAGTATTTTATTTGAAAAACTGACGTATCATCGGTGGAAAAATGGGTAATCGCAAAAATGACTTCGAGTTTTTTCCTCTTCGTGCAACACGACGAAGACTACGACGAGTCGACGAAAATATAAAAAATAAATATTTTTACACATACGAAACTTCCATTTTCACATTTTTTGACAGAAAAACTTGCAAAACAAGATACGCTGGAATTTTCGGTCGGTGAATTTTTTATTTGTCACGCGTCACTGGCGGCTTAGAAGTGATTTCATTTTATCGTCGGATTTTCCTTCTTGAAATTTTCTCTCCGTTTGATTACAAATTGAAAACCGAACTTCGTTATTTATTTCCAAATAGTGGCGAAATTTTTAGGGAAATTGAATTCTAAAAAGCTAATTCGAGAACACTGATAAAAATAAATGTTCGGTATACGGAGGGATGATTGTAAGTTCTGCAGTTCAGGCGAGGTAGACAAAAAAATGCAATTTTTTCTATCAAATTTCATCAGTAAAATTTCCAATAAAAAATGTAATAACTTTTTCCTCTTCAGGAATCATATCAGTGATGTAAATTGACAATAGTTTTAGTACATTTGTAATCCACTAGAAAAACTCCAAATTTTTTATTCGAACCATTTCCCAACAAATAAATTACCCAAGATACAAATTCGCGTTTAATTTCCTCATTTTTCTTCCAAATTTCCAATTAAATATGTATGTGACGGAAAAATTGCATGTCGACCCATTTGCAGGAGTAAAAGACGGAATTTCTTTTTTCAACGGTTTATTTTTTAGAAAAAAATCAACCAACCAGTCTACGAAACTTTTCACTTGAACCACCCCTACCCTGTTTTCAAATTCTCTTAAATCAAATGGAATTTTTTCCACTTAATCATTCAAATCAGATCTTCGGATCATGCACACGAATGATAATTAAATTTCGCAACTCACACACCAATAAATTCTCAAGCACAAACAATCTCGCTACTCGAATACCTCGTATTCCACCGGTAAAGTCTCACATTAAAAAGAAAATAAAGTCCATAATCGACGGAAAACTCTGCGCTATAATTAATATCCAGGCGACATTTTACGGGTTTTCTAATCAAAGCTCTTCAGATGTATCTCACAAAAACATGCAACGAAAACTTTCGAATAATTGTAAACATTTAATTATACTATTTAAACTACGCCATCCCCACTACGAATAATTACCAGACTAGGTGAAAAATTATGTCAAAGAAATTATTAAAAAGGGAACTACGAACATGCTAGATTCTTAATTAAAAAATTTTTACCAAGGTATGCAATACTCCGTTTCAGAGAGCGAATAAAGAATAGCTCACATTTCGTTTGTGAATTTCGCCTTTTCCTCAACGTTGCATCGTGACGGCCTTTTTTCCTACGTATCGTTATAATGATTAATTTCAGATACCGTTGATGCCAAAAAAAAAAAAAAAAAAAAAAAAAAAAGGAAATAACTCCTCGAATATAACGATAGACTAGTCGACGTTTTTACTCGATATAGACGACGAAAAAAATCATCTTTTTCGCTATATACTCAACGTATTATATATACTCTGTATATTATACAGATAATATGTTATTTCTTTCGTCGACTTTACGAGCCTGTTTACGACTTTTTAAAATTTTCTCAGTCGCCCGTTATCGTCGAATTTTCAACAGCTGTCGTAAATCCTACGTTTAATGAACGTATTCGCATTTGAATACGATACGTTTAGAGATTTCGTCATTTTTTTTGTACTTTTCGCCTCAATACGCAGAACTCCGAAGAAGTTTTCTGGCTTCGGGAACACGTATGAAAGTTGTCAAATTTTCGGGAAATTTGTCAACGCGAGAAAAAGGTTGTAAATACTCGAGAGGTTTAACGAATTGTGGAATTTTCAAAGCAGAGAGAATTCAGAAAAGACGCCGTGAAACGAAATAGAAAAGTACAATATCTAAAAGCGGAAAAAAAGAGCATGAAAAATACGTTCCAAAATAGCCCCAAAAAGGCATCGTCAATTTTGAACCAGCACAAATTTTTTAACTTGAAATGTAAAAAAAAAAACGAGAAAAAAAGGAAATTTCTTAAAAAATACCTAAAATGAAAAAATTACTGATATATTTTAGATAAATGAAATATTTTTAAGGCCAAAAATTACACAAACATACAAGAAAAAAAACTACAAAAATTACAAAAAATTTATAAATTAAAACATGAGTGGAAATACTGTCAAATTTTGTTATGCAAGTTACGAAAAAGCACAAAAAAATTTAAAGAATGGCATATATTTTTTACCTATGCATAAAAAAAGCCAATAAATCGTAAAATTTGAGCATATAAAATATTCTAATAGCAAAATCAAAACGAAAATACCAAAAAAAATGAAAATAAAAAAACGAAGAAATCCTGAAAACTAATTTTAAATGGAAAACCACCAACATGACATAAAATCTGAACCATTTTCAAGGTCACAAATTATACGAAGAAACACAAGAGTTCACGAAAAAATGCAGTAAAATGTCAAAAAATTACAGTGCATAAAAAAAAGGAATTTAAGCACACAAAATAATTTTCAAGCTCAAAAATCAGGGGAAATTAAAAAAAAAAAATCCAAAAATTACGAGAAAATGGCGAAATTATTATTAAAAAAAAGTCCAACATTTCGATGAAATTTGAACTAGTAGGATATTTCAAAAAAGAAAATAAAAAAGCAAAAAAATTGAGAAAATTGAAAAAAAACATGAAAAATTAAAACAAGAAAATCGCCATAACATGCAAAAGAAAACAAGAAGTAAAAATTCAAAGATCTTGAGAAAACGTCACAAAAATTAAAAATCTAAAACTGCCAAAACTTGACCTCGCATGACTGTCACACCTAAAAACCAGAAAAACTAAGTGTACAAACGAAGTTCAACAGATAAAAACTCCATCATAAACTTTCAAACAAAAATCTCAACCTTTAAAAAACTCCTCAAAGGTTCTCAAAAAGACCAATTTGCATAAAAACACTTCGCACCTAGACCACAACGCGATACAAAACCAATACCAATTTATCCTTTAAAATTCATATCTGGTCACCGTCAATTTCATACCCCTCGATTCAATTCGCGTCCGAACTACCCTTCAAAACGCACCACCGTGGACATCGCCCTCCTTTCCACATACACGCTTCGATAAATACATTTCCTCGAAAGGAGAAATTCATCAAAAAGATTTCGTTACGAGATCCCAACATTGAAAATCAAGTCGACGTCGAACGAGAATTCTCCTCGATACTTATCAAATCGAATAACTCGCCGGTTTTGATTGATTTATCGCATCGCGATACCGCACAACGAAGGGTGAATTGTTATTTGTTAAACATTCGCGTAGCTCTAAAGGTCGCCAATATCTCAGACCAGAGGGGAATACCAACGATACGATAATGTTAAATGGAGCGAGATAGGCAAAAAATCACCTACTAAAATCTCACCACGGCACGTTCGCTGCGGTGCGGCGCGCGGAGCCTCCGAACCCAAATCGAAGCTGGAAAACTAACCGAAATTTTCGTTTCGCGTTATTTTCGCAAGATTTCCCCGGAGTACACCCGGTACACGACGCTGTACGCTTAGGCTCGTCGAAATAACCGAATCCGGCGGCCGCATCGTGTCGATTTCACAGATAAATCTTGCATTACCGAGAAAACATATTTGTTCCACTATACACACATATGTTCGCGTAAAAACGCGTATTTTATTTTTATCGCATACCGCCAACTTTCTTCGTACACGTGAAAATTTTCCACTCGATGATCACCAGACACCACCGTCCATTTAGTGAGAGGCAACATTCCATTTTTACAAGCTTTACATAATGTACGCTGAGCCAAAATATACTTCTTTTATCCTCATTCCAAAACGCCTTTTTCATATTCAAAATTTAGTTAATTAATTACGTCGCGTCGCTCGCACAAAAGCCCGATGACCGAATTTGTTCTCCATACATTCCCCTCTAACTTTTCGCGGAGTACTTACGAGCGAATTAAATTCGAGAATAATTTCACATTTAGTCGAACTTCGTAATTCGAGTAAGTTGAGAAATATCATAAGCTCGGATTCCACTCTTACACTTTCTTTAGCCGACTACGACAGCGACAAGTCGATGCTTTTCTTTTGTCTTGCAACCATCCAACAAATACGGATTGAAATACACGATAAAAATACCACCATCTTTCGTTTATAACACAGGTACACGTATAATGAGTAATTTACGCGAATACGAAGATATTTACATATCTCAGAACTAGAAACCCCCATTACAAATATCAAATACTTTACGATTTTTCCCCGTCGTTCAAATTCAAAAGAGGTCGCGAGTTCACCAAAATGTCAACACTGCGATTGTGACAGTTAGACAATAGCCCAACCACTGTTACAAGAAAGCTCAAACGTTTCAACTAAACAATACCATTTAACTTGTATTCGACGTGGTAGTAAGAATTGAAAAAAAAAATCTATAAGACATTAAAAACGTAGACGCAGAGTTATTTCGAATTTCCGAATTGATGTTCGGTTTTTATGCCTTTTTCATGAAAAAAAAATGGGTTCATTTCGATGTATTGTTTTTCCTTTTCTTTCTTTTTTGACATCGTGTAACTTCAGATTTTCAATTAAATGCTTCTAACTTTTTTGAAGAGAAGAGGGGGTAGTGGTGGATTTAACAAATTTACTAAAAAAAAAACGTGAACAAACGACCGCAAAATAAGCTAGTAATGGAGAAATGATAAGAAATTTCTCAAAAACTTTTAAAAACTGAACATCAAATTACAGCAAAATTGAAAAATTATCCAAAAAATATTTTATTTTTGTTTATCGCTAAAAAAAAAACAGAAACAAGTGGTTGTTAAATTTGAGTGACAAGAAAGCACGTTACCCTAAAAAATATTTAAAAGATTATTGAAAATTGAAAATAAATCAATCTAATAAAAGTACTGGCAAATTGGAGTACCAATTCATTTAATTCCTCGCACCTCTTCCTTCTCCATACCTGAAGAGTCCTCCAAGGCTTTATTTAATCAGCATCAATCCATAAAAAAAAGAACAGCAAAGCCGTTTTTCTTTTTATACTGATACATCAGACAACCAAATCTCAAAAGTTGAAAATTTATTTTACACATTGATGACGTCATCAATTCGTGGTAAATTCGAATTCAATTTATCTAAATCGAAAGTGAAATCTCGTTTTCTTACAAGCGAACTGTCGCAGATGGTAACTTCGAATTTTGACGAAACTTGGATATTTGTAAAGGGGACATCGAAAAACCTCCAAAACCAAATTTTAAGCTGCTAAGTTTAATTTCCAATTTTTGACGAATTTTCAAAATTTTCAAAAATGACCACCAAATCAAAACAATCCTTGTAACTTGTAGAAAAGTGAATTTTAGCAGCTAAAAATTTGACTAATACCTATTCTCACAACACCACATCGATCCCCCATAGTTTCGAAAAAATTTGGAATCAACACTTGAGACAGGTATTTTTTTTTAGTATTTTCTGGTGATCTAAAAATTTATCAAAATTTGGGAAATTGTGTTAGGTGCTTGAAATATAGACCGTAACTCGGCATTTTTAATTTCTTTTAACGAAGCAAAAATTCTTTTTTTATGAATTTTTTTTCATATTTTAAATGTTGTACCATTATCAACTGTCAAATTTTTCGAAACATGATTATTTTTGGAAATTTTGAAAATTCGCCAAAAATGGAAAAATTAACTTTAGCAGATGAAAAATTGGTTTTGAGGATTTTTCGATATTCTCTTTCCAAATATCCAAGTTTCATCAAAATCCGATATTAACACCTTCGACAGTTCCCTTGCTAGATCAATAACCTCATTTACCTATTTAATTCTAAATTTAAAACATTACATAAAAATTCGTCGATTAATTTCCATGCAAAAATTTACCAAAAAATCTGCAAATTTTTGCAAAAAAAATATGTATATTAAAAAAATTAATAATAAAAATGAAAGCACATATTTTCCTCCAAAAAAATACATATACATCCCAGTTAAGTAAAAAACACCCATTCGTGGTATTTTCAATACACCTAAAGTGGTTTTGAAAAATACGACACAAGAATATCGTAAATTACTAAAAAAAACATCGCCTATCATCGAAATACGCATTTATTGCTTGGAATAAACCAAAACCAAACAATTACGGTAAACGCAAATTTCGAACATACTAATTACCCTGCCATGCACCAAAACTTCTGCGTGATTGAAAAACGATGAATTCGCAATGATCATTATGCTGTTAAATAATCATGAAAAATTCGCCACCTTCGTGCATTTTTGTAAATACCCGAAATTAATCCGCAATGAATAGTAATTACCTATAATACTACGCATGCGCTAGCGAGTACAGGTATTAGGCACTTTATATCATTACATATATGATACATTTGGCGTATACTTATTCATCCAAGCAAAACGACAGAAAATGGTTATTATAATCGACATTGAATATTTTTATTAAGACATCTTGCTATTAAGAATGAGAGGCGAAAGACCGCTTCGAGGATACTATCAAACCTAGCAATACAAATGGAGGATTTCTTTCATAAGAAGACTCTAAAATGAAAAAAGATAACCCACTAATCTTCCCCTCTCCCCCCTTCAAAAAGAGCAATCATCGACCATAATGCTAACTTCGATTACTATCATGACGCAACATTTCCACTCCTTTTCAGCTTCCAGTCGTAATCCTTAATTTTCGACGCAATTTAACGCCCACTCATGCACGCAATACCTCAAAACGTCCAATTGTCAAAACAAACGTACCGATAACATCTTCATTTCTTTAATCGTTGTGCATTGCGATGAGACTAATTGCTGAAATTACTCGTATCGAGGAAAGGAAAAAAAATCGCTACTTGACGTCGCGTGATATCGAATAAAAACTCAACAGTTTCGATTGAACGTTTGACGATATCGAGAGTGGAGTAGTTTGTGGATGATTTGATGATAAATTTGTCGGTTCATTTTGCCATTTAACGTCAACCACGATGAGCACAATTGTCGAAAAATTATTACAAAATGTGAACCTGATAGTTGCTTTCGCGTGTATAATTACAATCGCCACTTTGAGTAATTTAATCCATAAAATGAAAAATAAACGGTTCTATCGATTACTCGAACAATTTCCATCGTATCCGAGATATCCTTTCATAGGAAATTTGTACTTATTGTTCGGATCTCCTAATGGTGACTAGTGTTTGAATAAATTTACATTAGATATGTATATTTTCAAGTGATATTTCATCAAATAATTAAATCATCATGTTTACTAGATTTTTTTAAAAATGTTGAAAAACATATGCAGTCTTATGACCGTCTTGTATTCTGGATGAGTAGCTATCCTTGTGTGGTATTGAAAAAACAGGAGGACATTTCGGTATGCAGTTGGCACTCCGTGTTTACCTTTTTTTTAAACCAATAATTTTTCGTTATTTTTTTTTAGCTGATACTGAGCCAATGTCAAGATCGTGAATCGCTTGGATTCCTAAATGAATGGTTCGGCACAGGAATATTAACACTCAAGTGTAAGTAAATATTCGAATACAGTAGTATTTTTCAAATGCGAATACCATCATTTCTTTTTCTACTTTTACGCTTAGACGACGAGTGGAAAAAATCAAGAAAAACTTTAGCGCCCGCTTTCACTTCCGAAATGTTGGCAATCTACGTACACGTTTTCAATGAAAGATCAGCCGCACTGGTCGATAAATTTAAATCAGCAGCGGATGCTGGGCTAATTATAGATGTGTGGGATCACGTAATGAATACCAACGTTGACATCATTACAGGTCATAACAATATTACGCCGCTTTCTGACTTTATTGGGAAAAGGATTTGGGGCATAATTCTCGCAAGCTTCGATATGACGAAAAATACACATTTTAATAATAAAATGTGAAAAATTTATCCTTAAAATTATTGCATCGCTTTTGAAGGAAAAAAATCGAAAATCCTTCAAAAAAACCCTAGCACCACGCAGCACCCTAAATTTATAAAATTCCTCGATAAACATAGTTAATTTACCATTTATCGTTCAAACAGAAAACGTATTGGGAGCATCAATACAAAGCATTGGAAAAATTGGTCACGATTTCAGCTACGCGATCAAAAGGTAATATCCAGCGTTGATATATTTGAACAGTTCATTCTAAAATATAAATTCCAGAGCAATTGATAGTACAGTTAAACGTATCCTTTCGCCGTGGTTGCATTCACGCATCGTGTACTGGATTTATTTAAAACTCACCGGAGAAAGCGAACTCATCAAAAAATTTCATGATTTACCCACTTACGTAAGCTCGGCGAATTTTTCAAACAAATAAATCAATCGTAAATTCGGCCCTTTTACGTTTACAGATTGTGACGAAGAAACTAAAAGATTTCCAAACGCGAAAAAGTCACATCGACGAGAGTAAATTAACTAAATTTAATCCTACGATTATCACAAGCGCAAAAAATAATCCTTAAATTCGTCGATTATTTCAGTCAATTCGTCTAAAAGAATTATCGATTTGCTGATCAAGGCGCATTTCAACGATCCGTTTACATTTACCGAAACGCGTATACGAGATGAGTTAATTAGTTTGATGGGTGCTGTAAGTAGCTAAGTAAACACAATATGCAAGAAAATTTATCAAAATTATTGCAGGGAACGGAAACAACAACGACAACCGTTGTCTTTACGATGTTAATGTTGGCCATTCATCAAGACATACAAGTAATTATATCACAACATAATGTAGTCCGATCATCGCACAGATCTATCAAATCGAATAGTTTCGATTATAATTTAATTTTAGCAAAAAGTATACGAAGAATTCGCTCAACTCATCGGCAACCAAGAAATCACCGTTGATCATTTCACCAAACCATTAAAATATTTGGAGCAGTGTATCGCAGAAACAAGCCGACTTTACAGCCAAATAACACTAACCACTCGAAAAACAACGAAAGAATGCAAATTACACGGTATCGTATGGTTCGTTAATACATTTGTCGTCGAGATAAAACGACCGATAATTACGTAATTTCGCAGATAACACGATAGTGCCGGATAATGTGATTGTTTTCTTACTAACCTCTTTGGTGCATTACGAAGAGAAGTATTACAAAAGCTCCAGAACCTGGGATCCGGAGAATTTCAACGAACAAGCAGTAGCAGCTCGACCGAAAAGTAGTGTATTGACATTTGGATACGGTGCGAGATCTTGCTTAGGTAAATATAAGCCATAATATTATCTGAAACATTAAAACGAACATTTCGTTTAATAATTTCACACATGAAAAATATGTAGGTAATCAGTACTCCATGTTATTGGCTAAATCTCAACTTATACATATTCTACGTAATTACCACTTATCAACAAATATACAAAAACTTACACGTGACGATCTAGAGATGGACCTACTTATCAAGAGTAAATTCGGTTACCCAATTAAATTCGTCAAGAGAACAGGACCAGTTCAAAAATGAAACAGTCAACGATCAATTAACATTCACGTTCCATGAACATGCTAACGCACCAATGAAAATGTAAATTTATATAAAATGAACAAATTTCAGAAAAGCACTCGAAAACGTCGCAAGAAAAATGAAACGTAATTACTACACGTATATCGAATCATCAACTGACAAAACGCTGACCAACATAAAGGTAAAACCCATATAAAGGAAGCAACAAGCGTCTATTGTCAAATGCTCTCTAAACCGATGAATCACTGTAAGCATCAGCAACGAAAATCAATTCAGTGTTTCTCAGATGTATGCACGATACAATAAAATGCAACATGTCATCAGTTCTTAAATCGTAAATCGTAATGAATAAATAATAAAGATTTCTAACATATTTAAAACAAGAGAACTTCGATGCATGGTATTTTTCAATTCTGACAAGATACAATAACTTCCTCCTTTAGCGAGTAAATTTTTTCCTAAAATTAGTATGTACTGTATGTAATTGTATGTACGTACATCTACATATGTATTTATACTGCATGTACATTACATACGTATGTAGTATATACACTGAGTCACATAAATATTCGCACGCTTCGTTTTTCATCACGCGTCACTACTTCTATCTGAAATTTACCCCAGTAAAAAAGCTTAAATGAAGTTGGAAATATTTTTTTCGTATTCTTCATATCAATATTTACTTATAAAACATAAAAACATCCAATATAAGTTCGGTAATTAAAATAAAAAAAAAAATAGTAACATCTTCTCACAGAAACTAGCGTTACTTTAATATTCGTACGCTGCTAATTTTCTACATTTGAATGGCAATCCTGCAAAAATTTTCGAATTAAAACCGGTAAAAACACAAAATAAACACGTCTGAGTATGAAATGATGTAATTTTTCACGTTTTGTATAATTTTAATGGTATAATGGCAACTAAAAGCTGCAATACGACTCAAGAAGAACGAAATTTAATTTTATTTCATTATAATGAAGGAAAATCATAAGGTGAGCTCTCTAATACACTCAATATACCCAAAAGTACAATTTTTTCAACAGTCAAACGATATCGTACAGAAGGTAGAACGGCATTAATTAAAAAAACAGACCGACCAAACGTTCTGTCTGAGCGAGACGAATCTTACATCGCCATTCAAATGAAGAAAAATCCAAAACAAAGCGTACCTAGGCTCACTTCTGAGTTTGATGAAGAATTTAAGACCGAAATTCATCCCCAAACGTACGTAGAGTACTTCATCGCAATAATTTACATAGAAG